>SRSE01000533.1:0-74524 GCA_005024645.1 Planiliza haematocheilus
AAAAAACATTGCATCCAACATTACAAAAGTATCTTTGTGCAAAAAATAAATGGGGAAAATCCACTAATACGTTTTGGTAATTGGAAAAATATGTTATGCTATGTCATCCGCAGACAGCAGAGACGAGATCCTCCGCTCACCGAACTCAACACCCTCCCCCACCCAGCCACACCTAGAAATTCTGTCCATAAAAACTATGAACAGAACCAGTGACAAAGGGCAGCCCTGGTGGAGTCCAACCCTCACTAGAAAGGTCCGACTTACTGTCGGCTACACGGACCAAACTCACACTCCTTTTGTACAGAGACTGAATGGCCCTTAGTAAGGAGCCATCCACCCCATACTCCCGGAGCACCCCCCACAGGATGCTCCTGGGGACACGGTCGTAAGCCTTCTCCAGATCCACAAAACACATGTGGACTGGTTGGGCAAACTCCTATTTCCCCTCCAGCACCCTAGTGAGGGTAAAGAGTTGGTCCATGGTTCCATGTCCAGGACGAAAACCGCATTGTTCCTCCTCGATCTGAGGTTCAACAATCAACGGGACTCTCTTTTCCAGCACCCTGGCATAGACCTTGCTGGGGAGGCTGAGGAGTGTGTTGGAACACCCTCTGGTCCCCCTTTTTAAAGGGGGACCAGAGGGTGTGGTGGACTCCGGCCTGTCATTCCAGAGGTACTGCCCCCATATCCATGCAATGTTGCAGAGACGTGTCAGCCAGGACAACCCTACAACATCCAGAGCCTTGAGATACCCAGGCCGCCTACCACCCCTAAGGCACTGGACGGTTTGCCAGAACCTCTTCGGAGCCGATCAATAGTCTTCTTCCAAAGAGTTTTTGCCTCAGCGACTGCCCTTGCCGCGGACCACCTGGCCATCCAGTACCGGTCAGCTGCTTCGGGAGATCCACAGACCAACCATGCCCTGTATGCCTCCTTCTTCAGCCACCACCAGGTTCGGGGGTTACCACCGCGACCAGCACTAGTGACCCTGCGGCCGCAACTTGCAACATAAACCATAAAAAGATAAATAGCTGGTTCAGCTCCTTCATTTGGGCTTAAAGAAAACCAAGAATAAAGTTAGCTACACTATGTCTCCCATTATCAGAGGGGGGACTTCATCTACCTGACATACCAAAATACCAGTTAAGCACACCTCTCCATTTCATTATTGACTGATTAGGCAGAGAACCCACCTCATTATGGCTGGACATAGAAAGTGCAAACACATGCAGATCCAGGTTGGGTCAACCCTTATTTCATTCAGGCAGGTGTCTGAGAAATATGATATTCAGAATCAGGATTTCTTTCATTACCTGCAAATAAGAGATTTCATAAAAAGAGATACTACCATTATTTCAAATAACAATACCTCTTGTATAGAGTAGGGATGCTCCGATCAGGGTTTTTTGCCCCCGATCCGAGTCTGAGTCCTTTGACTTTTGAGTATCTGCCGATACCGACGAGTCCCGATCCGATACTCTGTGTTTGTTTTTTAAGTGCCGAATTAAGTTTGTGGTATTAAATGACGCTTTGTCCTTACCACCCCTCGATATTCCAACTTTGCAAATTTGACAGTTTGCGACTGCATCGTTCTCCTCACATACTTTAAAATACTTCACACACAGCAGACATGGTGCGCCACAACTCGCCACTCCGCTTCAAAACAAACTAGCATGCTGGTCTTCTGCACATGCGCATGCCGTAAACGGTGGTAGTAAATACTCATTTTATTTTTTATTTTTTTGAATCACCAATAGCCCATATATCAACAATCTAATACAAATAATGACTAAATAATATATATAAAACCGATCTCTGATCGGGTCGTAACGTCCGAGTCCCGATCGAGTCTTCAGTTGCGTGATCGGCCCCGATTTCCGAGTCACGTGATCGGATCGGTACAACCCTAGTATAGAGTGTTGTCTTTTCTCATTGTGGGTGGTCATTCCATGTTTTTTCTATAAATTGCTCAAAAAACAGCATCTCAGGCACTTTGCATTTAAAGAAAATATGGGAAAGATAAGTGGATGCAGAGACTGAGGATGACAACTGGGATGAGATCTGGGAAAATGCAAGATCTGATTGTCTGTAACAGAGATGGAGCAATTCACCTTCAAATTCTTGCAGAGTTCATATATCCCCCCCTCTATGAATCAAATTTAATGCCAACCTTTCCCCACACTGCTCCAAATGTAACACACAGATAGGTAGTCTTAATCACTGCTTGTGGTCTTGCAGGAAAATACAAAAGTTCTGGCAGCTTGTGGGTCAGGAAATGAATAGGATTTTATGGAAGAATTTATTGGTTTAGCCACGATGCACAGTGTCAATGGCCTCATCACTAATACATATAAAGGTAAACTGTACAGAATGTTAACATTTTGAACCAGAAAATGTGTTCTATTGAACTGGACAACTCATAATGTTGTAATACAATGTGTATCTCTTAGCTTGTCTCGAACTGCATTAAATGTTGTTTGAGCTGGATACCAGGAAAATTGTCAACACCACAGTTGTGCGGACTGACACAATGGGACACTGGAAGATGTGGATTAACTGGATTTATTTCTGTCGAAGATGGCAGACATTTTATGCTGGTTTTATCTAAAGAAAAAATAGGTAATATTGTAATGAAACTAAATGTATAAGGATACAAATACATCATTCTCTTTTACTATAACCAACATAAAGTGTTATCATACAAATCAACTTCAAGTAACTAAATGATTATCTTTCACAACAGAAATGTACTAACATAAGAACTTACATTTTACTCAGACAAACAATTGCTGCAAAGAAAGAGCCCAGGGTTCTGCTGCAGGGTTTCAAAGGGCCCCACACCTGCACAGGACAGGCTCTCATATATACAGGCTCTCATCAATCCAGACTCCTCCTACTTTATGACATACAGTATATTGGTCTGAGCATTGCATTACATAAGAATAGGAAATGTGGGGTATGCAGTTTCCCTGTGATTCAGGTTTGAGTCATTCATGACTCTTCTGTCTATATGCGAATGTTTATGTATTTGTTTGTGAGCAGAATTGTTCTTGTTCAATGTAATCTCAGTTTTAATAGAACCAATATTTTTTTCAAATAATTTTATTACACTGAATTTAACAGTTGAAACATTTGTTGCACACTTGGACACACAAACGGACTTCCAGGCGTGCATGGGTTTTTAAAACTTACTGGAAATATGAAATATAACATACAGCACATCAGCGAATTGCGGCTTGCTAGCAACTGACGTCTTCTGGTATGCTACACAGGATGCGAGTGCACTTATGTTACATTCTCAATTCTCTCAACTCAAACTGATATTTTAGCTGGCTACAGGTGGTTACAGCAAATACACCTACCTACCTAACACTCTCCAAGGTAAAGCACTGTTTTGTCCAACACACTCATTAAACTCCGATTTACAGCTCACATTTGTATTATCACAGTTCATAACTTCATTAGTTTATTATACAATCATGTTGATGCTTTCACTACTTTTCACAATCTCTGCTTACCTTGAAATATGAAATATAACATACAGCACATGAGCGAATTGCGGCTTGCTAGCAACTGACGTCTTCTGGTATGCTACACAGGATGCGAGTGCACTGCCATGCCCCACCCAAAAGGACCCCAAAGCTGCCCAATGTGCCTGCATAAATTGTACCGCTTGTAACCCCAAATCACCACACTAAAATAACTAAGTTGTTGTATCCATAAACATACATCTTACCAGAAACATGTATAATAATAATTCAGAGTTCTAACAAAAATCATGAAAAATGGTCTTTTCAGGATGGGTCCCACACATCCTGAAAAGACGTCCTGATCTGTGTCATTAGTACAACCTCGTAATGCTGAAATGTGTTTGGAAGTGTATAAAAGAAAATCTACGACGTTAGAGAAGAAAATATTTGATCAGAATTATAAAGCAGGATCTTATTATCACTTTCATTAATTGTAGATTAAGATAAATTCAGCTAATTCAATATTAGCTGAATAATTTAAAAGAATTTGGAAAAATGTTAAAATAAATATAATGTTAAAATAAAATAAATATGTTAAAATAATGTAATGACTCTGAGGGTGGGGCAGCACAGTGGAGAGGTGGTTTGCACTGATGCCTCACAGCAAGATGGTCACCGGTTCGAATCCATGCGCCAACCCGGCCTTTCTGTGTGGAGTTTGCATGTTCTCCCTGTGTCTGTGTGGGTTCTCTCTGGGTACTTCGGCTTCCTCCCACCATCCAAAGACATGCTCATTAGGCTAATTGGTGATTCTAAATTGCCTGTAGGTGTATGTGTAGGTGTGTATGTGAGTGTGAATGTTGGCCCTGCGATGGACTGGCGACCTGTCCAGGGTGTACCCCGCCTTTTGCCCGATGACAGCTGGGATAGGCTCCAGCAGACCCCCGTGACCCCTAACAGGACTAAACGGGCATAGAAAATGACTGACTGACTGACTGACTGACTCTGAGGGTGTTGTCACTTGTATTTTCTCGTCTTTGTTTCAGCTCATCAGTATTAGATGTTTAATACTTTTAACTTTCAGAAAATGATACAGTTAAAGTCCTGCTTTACTCCAGATAACTTTTCTGTAGACTTCACTGTCAGACTGCTCAAGTGTCTGTGTTCAGAGCAGCTGTTGATGATGATTGGCTCGTTGGCAGCAATAGGAGTCGCACACTCAAAAGTCAAGTATAACAAACCAACATTTATTAAAGGAAATACTCAAATCAGGTGTGATGTGGAAATTAATAGCAGTGTTGTAGGAGAATATATGGATGTGTTGGTCAATGTGTGGTGCATGTTGTTAGCGCGAAATAAGACAAAGCAAACATAAGACCAGTATGCTGGTTTGGTGCCAATTGGAAAGTGCAGAGCAGAGAGAGATCTGGCATCTGGGAATGCTGTGTTAAATAGGCCTAACTGAAAATGATGGCCAGGTGTTCCTTGTCAACCTAATGCACTGCCTCAGACCTACAACAAACAAATATACCAAATGTATACCATATGCAGACACTACAACAAACCCAGAGGCTGTCACAATCAGTTCCTCTTCAGCAGAGGAACCTGCTGAGAATAATAAACTGCTGAATATTCAGCCTGAACTCTACTGAGTCAGGAGGATTTCTCCTGATGAACCCGAAAAAGATGAAAAATAGGAGAACAGTTAAATCAAGCTTGGAGAAAGATGATCCAAACAGAAGAGGATCATTTGTTGAATATGGGGACTAGATGGAAGAAGCTCAGTGCTGCTTGGTTCAGTGTTTCTCCATCATTGTGCTCAACCTGGTTACATCCTGAAGCAAAGTTTTCAGCAGAAAGTCTCACCCTGAACAAGGAGCCCCAGGGTGCTCAGCAGCAGAGTCAGGGACTAAAACTGTAAAATAAGATAAAAATGAACAAACTAGATAAAATGCTTTTCAGCTCATAAAAGTAAAACATATATTTCTAGCTTCGATACGGGATGGTGAGATTTTAAAGTAATATATCCCTTTCAGCTTATTCATTACAATCCAACCCCCTCTCCTGCAGGAGAATCAGACCAAAATGTGTGTTGATCCCTACATCACGTCTTGGATCACAGAAGTGACAGGTCACAGTTAGTCTGGTTAGGAAGCTGTATATTGGAAACTGTGACCAGCAGCACAGGAACACCACAGGGGACTGTGCCCCCATCTGCAGGAAGCTACTACAGGTGTAGTACTTCATATTTTATTAATGCTGGATGTAGCTGAGACTTACCTGAGGTCAAAGGTCATGACCAAGCTTTGTAAGGGTCTTTAATCACCAGCAAAACAAATAAGGACATTTCATTATGATTATATATTAATGGATGGAAAATATCATTAACATATTTTTTAAATTTCTTTATTCCTATTGTTTCTCTCTCTCTCTCTCTCTCTCTCTCTCTCTCTCTGAGCGGAAGGAGCGAGGTCGCTGAGCGGAGAGCGCGTTGTGCGAATATCTGAAAATTTCAGGGTATTGTTGTAAATATAGATAGTGTTTTTTTGTGTCACAGTGGTGTGTACATATAGGTTTTTTTAGGGGTTTGTGTGTGTTGTTGGTGGCTGGCCAGCGTGTTGCTGGTCAGCATGGATCTAGGCTACCTGACAAGGAAGCACGGCATCAAGGTAGCGCCGTCATTCCTTTGTTCGGTAGAGGAGTGCAGCCTGGCAGTGGGGAAGCTGGTCGGATATGACAGCGTGAAGTCCGCTGCTAGGATGAATAGTGCTGTGGTGATGTTTGTAGACACCGTGGAGAAAGCCAATATGGTAGTGGAAAACGGGATCGTTGTAAAGGATACGTTCGTTCCTGTCTCGCCTCTGGCATCACCAGCGAGAAAAGTTACGTTGTCAAATGTCCCCCCATTCATTAGTGACGAGACATTAATCAGAGAACTTTCACGTCACGGAAAAATAGCATCTAAAATGAAGAAGGTTCACTCTGGCTGTAAATCTCCTTTATTGAAACACGTGGTGTCTCACAGGAGACAGATCTTTATGATCCTCAATAAGAAGGAAGATTTAAATGTAGCCTTCAGATTGAGAGTGGATGACTTTGATTATGTTGTTTTTGTGTCATCGGATAACATGAAGTGTTTTAACTGTGGCAAAGAGGGACACTTAATTAGAGCTTGCCCAGGAGAAGCTTCCACACAGAGACAAACTGGAGACACAGAGACAACAGATAAGGATACTGAGAAAAGTCAGGACAATATGGAAGGAGAGGAGACGGGTGAAGAACAACAGGACAGCCAGGTGAGTGAGGGGGGACAAGTAGAGACTGGGGAGGGACAACAACTTAGCCAGGTGAGTGAGGGGAGACAAGTAGAGACTGGGGAGGGACAACAACTTAGCCAGGTGAGTGAGGGGAGACAAGTAGAGACTGGGGAGGGACAACAACTCAGCCAGGTGAGTGAGGGGGGACAAGTAGAGACTGGGGAGGGACAACAACTCAGCCAGGTGAGTTGGGGGGGACAGGAGGAGACAGGGGAGCTAGAGCAAAACAGTCAGGTGAGTGAGGAAGGACAGGTATTGATAAGTGGAACTCAACAGGACAATAAAGTAAGTGAAGGACAAGAAGAGACAGGGGGAAAAGAACAGTACAGCCAAGAAAGTGAGGGAGGACAATCTAGAACAGATAAAACAAAAGATGTGACTAAGGAGGAAACAATTAAGGGACAGAACATGATAAAACTAAAAGACACCGGAGAAGATGACATGAGCATTGTACTGGGGGAGAGTGAGGTAGACATGGGTGGAGACGAAGAAGACATGAAGGTGCCTCAGCTTAAAAGAAAAACAAGAAGCAGTAGTGGAAGCTCTCAGGCTAAAAAAGGAGCAGTAAACAGAGAGGTGACCGTAGAGGACTGTGACATGGACACTGATAGCATCTCTGAGGAGACAGTGGTCGGTAGTTGTGGAAGAAAAAGAGCTTACAGCGCTGGGAACATCAAAAGCTTTTTACAAAGAACAAAAAATATGAAAGGTGTTAAAATCGAAGAATATTTCTCAGATAAAGAGCTGCTTTGTAACTCGTTTAGACTGCACCTGAGCAGTAAAGGTAGAGGAGGACTGACTGACCAGGAAATATTTAGAATGAAAAAAATAGTTCAGAAGCTTAAACAGGAACTAAACTCTGATGTCAACTATGATGAACATGAATAGGTTTTCTTTTAACATCAGTAGATTAGAATTCTTCTGTCTACTTTTATTTGTTTGCACTATGAGCCACTTTAAACTGAGCACTTTAAATATAAATGGAGCAAGAGACTCAGAGAAAAGATGTCTTCTATATGAGCTGATGAAAGCTAAAGGCTCAGATGTGATGTTTGTTCAGGAGACTCACAGTGATTTTTCCAATGAATCTGACTGGAAAAGAGAATGGGAGGGGGGTGTAGTGCTGAGCCATAAGACCTCCACTAGTGGGGGGGTGGCTATATTATTTTCTAAAAGTATTTCAGGTGTGTCTATGGAGGTGGAACAGGTGGTGGAGGGCAGACTACTGGTGGTCAGAAGAAAAGTAGACCTTTTAAATGTAGTTTTTATAAATATTTATGCTCCTACTGCAGGACCTGACAGAGTTTTGTTTTTAAAAGTTTTAAGTTCAGTTTTAGACAAAGTCAATGTTGAAGATTTTTTATTTATGGGGGGAGATTTTAACTGCACAGAGGACCATTTATTAGACAGAAACCATTTAGAACCACATGCAGCATCACAGGTTGTTTTAAAACATACTTTGAAAACACACGAAATGGTGGATGTGTGGAGAAGGAAGAACGGAGACAGAAGACAATACACATGGGCCCACACTAGAGATAATGTAATTTCTCTAGCTAGACTGGATCGTTTTTATTGTTTTAAACATCATTTTAATGTTTTTAAAGACTGCCGAATGGTGCCTGTTGGTTTTACGGATCATTTTCTAGTTATTAGTAATGTTTTATTTTCAAATTTAAAGTCCAAGAGTGCTTACTGGCATTTTAACACTGCTCTGTTGGATGATTTCCATTTTAAGGATGTTTTTAGGTTCTTTTGGAGTTGTTTTAAGAACAGAAAGTCTGATTTTAAATCTTTGAGGCAGTGGTGGGATTGTGGAAAGGTTGAAATAAAGCAGTTCTGTCAACAGTACACATTCAATGTCACACGGGACATCACCAGATCTATGAATGACCTGGAGACTGAAGTTGTGGAATTACAAAGTTTAATAGATTCCACTGGAAATCGAGGTCATATTGAAGACCTCAAGTCTAAAAAGATAGCTCTTAGAGACCTACTGGGCACTAAAGCCCAAGGAGCACTGGTTCGCTCACGTTTCCAGAGTAGTACATTGATGGATGCTCCGACCAAATATTTCTTTGGTTTAGAAAAGAAAAATGGACAGAGTCGCCTCATCCATGCTCTGCGTTCTCCCTCAGGGCAAGAGCTAAAAGACTCCAACGACATTAGGAAATGGGCAACAGTTTTTTATTCAGAACTTTTTAAATCAGAGTACAAAGAGGATGAAGATCTGTTGGAATCTTACAGCAAAGGGCTTTCTCAAGTTCCTGAAGACTTCAGCACTGAGATGGAGAAACCGATGGCCCTGGAAGAACTGTTCAAGGCCCTACAGAGCATGAAGGGAGGAAAGGCACCTGGTATCGACGGGATACCTGCAGAATTTTATAAAGTCTTCTGGAAGGAGATAGGTGAAGATCTTCTGATGGTTTTTAATGAAAGTTTTAAGGATATGCTGCTGCCACTGAGCTGTAGGAGGGCAGTGATCACCCTCTTACCGAAGAAAGGAGATCTTCAGGAGATAAAGAACTGGCGTCCCGTCTCTCTCCTCTGCTCAGATTACAAGATCTTGTCCAAAGCTTTGGCCAACAGACTGAAAGAGGTGATGGATCTCATCATCCACAGGGATCAGACGTACTGTGTGCCTGGTAGGTCTATTATTGATAATGTTTCTTTGATTCGGGACTTTTTGGACATCTCTGGGTCTTTGGGCATCAAGACTGGTCTTATTTCTTTGGACCAGGAAAAGGCTTTTGACCGGGTTGAGCACCATTACCTCTGGAAGATCCTAGAGAGGTTTGGCCTCAGCCCTGGTCTCATAGCTATGATCAAGGTGTTGTACCAAGACATTGAAAGTGTACTGAAGGTTAATGGAGGTCTAAGTGCCCCCTTTAGAGTGGGTAGGGGGGTGAGACAGGGCTGCTCTCTCTCAGGTATGTTGTACACATTGTCTTTGGAACCTTTGCTATGTAAAATAAGAGCCACCATGGAGGGAGTGTTTTTAAAAGGTTTTAATGAGAGACATGTTTTATCTGCTTATGCTGACGATCTGATTGTTTTTATTCAGAACCAAGAAGACATTACTAAACTAGAAAATATTGTAAAAGATTTTGGTGTTCTGTCTGCTGCAAAGGTGAACTGGGAGAAAAGTGAAGCTCTGGCAACTGGAAACTGGAAGGGAGAACTACCAAGTCTACCAGGGAAACTAAAATGGAGAAAAGATGGTCTGAAATATCTTGGTGTATATCTAGGGGATGAGAACATGTTACAGAAAAATTGGGAAGGAATAACTGAAAAGATAAAAGCTAAATTGAATAAATGGAATTGGTTAAAGCCACAAATATCTTATCGAGGTAGAGTGTTAATCATTAATAATCTGGTTGCATCGACCCTCTGGCACCGACTCGCTGTTTTAGAACCACCTAAAGGTCTAACAGCAAAACTCCAAGCTATTCTTGTTGATTTTTTCTGGGACAAGTTACACTGGGTGCCTCAGAGCGTCTTGTTTTTATCAAAATATGAGGGAGGACATGGGTTAGTGCATATACAGAGCAGGTTGACAACATTCAGACTACAGTTTTTACAAAAATACCTTTTAGGCCCAAAAGATCTGGTCTGGAGAGACATGGCCAGTTGTGTTTTAAAAAGGACAGAAGGACTGGGACTTGATAGAGCACTGTTTTTAATGGACCCAAAGGTTTTAAATGTGTCCTTTTTACCTCCCTTTTATCAAGCACTTTTTAAAACATGGAGTTCTTTTTACTGGAAAAAACTTGAGCCAACGAGCTCCCTTTATTGGCTCTTAGAAGAGCCTCTTATTAAAGGAGCCAGGCTGGACATAGAGGACTCCACAACACCAGGTCTGTCCAGGATACTGTGCTCCAGTGGAGTCCTCACATTACGTGATTTAGTGGATCTAGCTGGACCTGGCCTGGGGGACGCATCGGCGGTGGCTCTACAGCTTGGACAGAAGTCTGTTCGTCAGACAAAAAACTTCTTGAAGCTATGGATAAAGAGGCTGACTAAGGAGGAGATGGTGATGCTACAGGAGTATTATGATGGGCTAGAAGATCCGGATGACGACGACCCCTTTCCTGAGCTGGGTTTTGTGGCTGGTGTGGACGACTCTTCAACCGCAAGTGTGGTGGACTTGTACGCTGCCAAAGGAAAGGTGGTGTACAACTGCGTTGTGAAACTTTTAAACAGAAGCAAATTGGTCGGTCGAGAGGACACAGTGTGGAGGACTAAGCTGGACATGGATAGAAGAGTCAGGCCGGAGTGGAAGGTTTTTTACAAACCTCCTCTGAATAAAAGATCTGCAGATCTACAGTGGAGGATTTTACATGGAGCTGTTGCAGTCAACGCTTTTATTTCCCGGATAAACCCGACAGTTTCCAGTGACTGTCCTTTCTGTGGACAAACAGAAACAGTGATTCACTGTTTTTATGACTGCAACAGACTCAAAGACATTTTTAACAATCTAGCAATGGTTTTTAGTTGTTTTAAAGTTGTATGGTCAAAAACTGCTTTCATTTTAGGAGCTGGTTTTAAAAAGTCTGATGCCTCTAAGTGGGAACTTTTAAACTTTTTAATCGGAGTGGCTAAAATGTCTATTTATTGTAGCAGAAGAAACAAAGTGGAGAACAGAGCAGGACAGGAGGCAGTTCCTATTTTTATTTCATTAGTAAAAACTAGAGTGTGGATTGATTTTAGGTTTTTTAAAGCAATGAGTGATATGACTGACTTCATCCAGAGGTGGTGCTATAATGATGTGATCTGCTCTGTGTCTGGAGACTTTCTAACATTTAATACTGTGTTCAAGTAGATTCTGTTGATGAAACGATGAATGAGTTCAGTTAATGTTGTATGATGTTTGTCTGTAAATAAGATTATTTTTAAAATAAAAAGTGTTTTAAAAATCTCAAAATCTCTCTCTCTCTCTCTCTCTCTCTCTCTCTCTCTCTCTCTCTCTCTGTTTAGGAACTTGTAAAGTTATAGTTCTGAACACTAGTCTAAGTTTTAAATAAAGAGAAAACATTTGAGTTTTAAAGTTTGGTTCTTAAGATGTGTTTACAGAGACTGTTAAGTAAAGATAGGTATGGTTAAGTTAAAGAGCTACAGAATGGATTAGTGTGTGTTCAGTGAACTGTATCAGTGTCTGCAGTAGCTTCCAGCTGCAGCAGTCACTTCAGTTTCTGTTCAGTCTGACTGAGGGAGGTTTTTGTACGACGCTTTTTCACTGTGTGAACACCCACTGACTGTTGGGATTGTGAAGACTCTGACAGTAATAAACTGCTGCATCTTCAGTCTGGACTCCACTGATGGTCAGAGTGAAGTCAGAGTTTGATCCACTGCCTGAAAAACGACCTGGAATCCCTGATACTCGAGTGCTAGTGGTGTAAATGAAAAGTTTAGGAACTCCTCCATCTCTCTGTTGGTACCAGGCTAAATAGTTGCCATTATAAACACTCTGACTGGTCGTACATCTGATGGTGACTGATCCTCCCAGAGCAGACCTCACTGCTCCAGGCTGAGTCACTGTGACCTGGCCTCTGGACTCTGAGGATACAGAGACAAAAACATAAAGCAGCTTGATGGTTTTGTGGGCTTCATTTCAGAGGGACGGATGTTGATCGAGGAGAGGAGTTTGATTCTCTGGACTTTACCTGTGAAGCAGCAGCAGAGGAGAGTCCAGATGAGGACGCAGATCAAAGTCATGTTTTTGATGAGGAGGATTTCTGTGGCTTCTGTTGTCATGAAGGACAGCTGTCAGTCATCCAGTGTTCAACTCTCAGGACTATAAACTCTCCCAGAGCACTGGAGCATGGTGCTGCTGATGCAAAGTGGCTCTCTATGGAAATGATCTGACTAAATGTTAAAGTTGGTTGCAGTGTTGTTCCATCTATGAATTGTTCTTATTGTTTGTGCTGATGATCATACAACATGAAAGTTTCACCTTCATGCAGATGATACATTTTTTTCTACATTGAAGCCTCTGCATTAACTAATCTTTTCCAACCACTCCAGTTATATTCTTTTTTATTTTGTTCCAATTCTTTAAACCGTTTATGTGAATGTGGATTATTACGTCATTGTTGCTGTGGGTTGGTGATATCTGTAGATACGACGGAAAAGCTGAATTATCACTGACAATATTTTGACCACTCTCAGATCAACTCATTTTAAACCCATACACTTCTATCAATAAAATAAATGAATTAGTATCATGTTTGTATGTTCTCTAGAAAAGATACATATTATAAAAGTCATATTCACTGAAACAAATTTGAAGCTACCCTGTAAATAATCAGGTTCAGGTTTATTTGCCATGTGGAGGATCAACATAGGGTTAACAGAGCAATGAAATGTTGTGGATGAGAGAACTGGTCAGCTCAGACATAAATGGCTTTGACTGGAACAGTTCCAGTACCATGCTGTGATGCAGCCTGTGAACAGGCTCTGATAATGCACCTGTAGAAGTTTGTGAGGATGTTAGTGTTCATGCCAAACTTCCTTAGTCTTCTCAGTGACCAGATCAAGTCCCGTATGATGTGTACACAGAGGGATTTAAAACCACTGACCCTCTCAACTTCTGCATCAGTGTGGTGCTCCTGTGTTGAGTGTCTGTGAAGAGAAGGTGTAGTTGCCAATGGTCACCACCTGGGGGCTGCCAGTCAGAACGTCAAATATGCAGATCCAGGCCCAAGACAGTGAGCTTTGGGAGCAGTTTTGAGGGGATGATAGTGTTGAGCTATCGTCAATGAAGAGCATTCTCACATATGTGTTTTCCCTTTCCAGGAGGGTGAGAGCAGTGTGTGTTGTCATGGATCTGAAGGGGGTACAGGGAGTCTGAGAGGAGGACCAGATGTGGGTTTTGACACAACGTTTAGGGTCTGCCTCACCTCAGCTGTTATCAGGGTCAGTACGGGGTCCTCCACTTGAGGCCTGATGACAGGTGCTGTGTTGTGTGCATTGTGTAACTCTGATTTCTAACAGTGTCTTTCTCCAGACTCTCCGGGCTGTTGGTGAAATGCCACTGTTTCCTGAAGAGGAGTCCATGTCTAATAATCCATTTGGGAAATTTATGCCAGAGTTTTCGCAATGCTGGGGTGGAGTGTCTTAAACAGCCAATGGCTGGTCTAAGTGCACTGTACTTCAGCCAATCAGTGACTACAGTGAGGCAGTCATCCTCAATGTTGTTTGCTTGCAAGTCAACTAACAATGTTTGGCTGATTCCTGAACTAACCGAGGTAGCACTGTCATTCATGCTGACTGAAGACTGTCAGTCTGGCGCACAGATGGCAGATATGACACACTCAACATCCTTGCTGCGGATCTCTGTGTTGGGACATCGTGACATGGCATCAGCATTAGCATGCAGTTTAACTTCCCAGTGCAAAATGTTGTAGTCATACACATCCAGCTTGAGTATCCATCAACTGTGAGATCATTATCCACTGGACCTTTTTTCAGACTCAAAAGGGGCTCATGATATGTGACCACTGTGAATGAGCTGTCTGAGAAGAAGTCTCACAGACCGAACAACTGCCCAAAGCTCACGGTCAAAACACCATTTCCTTTTAGAAGGCCTGAGTCTGTGGCTTGCATAGGCAATAACACGTTCTTTATTGTCCTGATGTTGGGCCAACACAGAGCCGATACTGTGCTGTGAAGCATCTGTGTATAACAAGAAAGGCTGCATGAAGATTACACACTAACCAGTGACTGACTTAGGGAAAAGCTGAGGATGTTGCATGAGTTTAACTCTCAGAGATGGAATAGACATTCTGAAAGCCTCAATAATCAGTGATATGTCTGACCCTGTATCTAGGTAGACCTTGAAAGCAATATTCTCAGTAACAGCAATTACATAACATAATTTACATGAAGGTGACAGCCCCTGTTGGTTGGCCACATCAGTATCAGCAGACACCTGACCCTCAGTTTCTTGGGGTGACTGTGGCTCAGTAGGTAGAGCGGGTTGTCTATGAACCAGAGGGTTTGATCCCCCGAAATGTCCTTGAGCAAGACACTGAACCCCCCAGTTGCTTCCGGTATGTGGTACTGGTGTGTGAGTGCACACATTCACGCATTCACACCGACATCAGTTTGTGACTGTAAAGCACTTTGAGTACCAAAAGTAAGAGAAAAGCGCTACGTAAAAGCCATTTACCATTTACCTGATATACTGGTCTTCATGAAAGCTGACCTAATGGCTTCCTTCTCTATGTGGCAGGTGTCTTTCCCGGGCAAAGTGCTGAGTGTGAGTTATACGTGGGCTTGCCTGAATCCGAGGAAATGCGCCTATAAGAGTCATTATGATGGAAACACCTTACAGTGCAATCAATAGAGCGACTCCTGTCCGCGCTGTATTTCCTTGGGCTTGGGACTGTAGGCAGGATGATGGTCACAGCGGTGATGTGGAGAAGATGGAGGAGTAGGTGAGTAGTGCCTGTTGTGGTGGTCAAGAGAGTATCTGTGGTGGAGATGATCTCTGTGTGACCTGCTGGATATGTGATGGTTGGAGTCTGGTTTTCCACAGAGAAAAACTTTCCTTATCCTTTCCATCACTGTGAAAATACAGCAGTAATTCCATTCTGTAGTGAACCACAGTGTGTTCCATCTCTCTCGCCATCATTATCATTGAGTGACTCGTTGTCCACAACAAATGAGAGATAAGTAAATAAAGTGCAGGAGCAGATGAATAAATAATTATGAAATAAACTTAATCCTGCGGAGTCCCAAAATAATATTGTACAATGAAATATACATCATAAATTATTGCAATAAAAATTAATCCTTAAAATAATCCAAAACTAATGTTTGCAGTAACTGAGGTTACACGAGCATAGAAGAACATTCATTAGTGATGTAGTGGGCTGCATACCATCCCTGCTTTTTTTCATGTGGTTCATGATAGAGTGTAACCCACTCCACAGATGCCTTGGGTTGGGATACGTGGATACTGTGTCATGGATAGGCCGGGAGGACACAAATGAGGAATCAATGGTTCAGGCAAAATCAGCGTTTTTTTTTTTTTTTCAGTCCAAGGTCAAACCAGAAGTCACACGAGGAAAAGGGCAGAGGTACAAAAAAGGCAGGCAAGGCTCAAAGGTCAGTGGAACAATGCTGGGTCCAATATCCAGGAGTCAAACAAACAAATTCAGGCTGAATCTCTCACACAGGGAACAAGACGATCTGGCACAGGAGGACAGGGGGTAGAGTTTAAATACTGAGTGGAAGGGGAATAATGAGACACAGGTGAAACACATTAGGGCAGGGAGTGTAATCAACAAGGGGAAGCCAAGTTACCTGAGACAAGGAAACACTCAGCCCTTCAAAATAAAACAGGAAATGATCAGACAAGAACTCAGAGTCTAACAAGAAAAGAACTGACAGAGTCAGACCCTGACATACTGTCACACATTCCATACCTTTCTCTGTAGGTTCCCACAGAAAATGGGGACTATACTTATCAAAAAGATAAGTATAGTTCATTGTTCAGAAGTGACAACTTTTGAACAGTGAAAACAAGAGAAGAATTATATTAAATCATTAATTAGTGGGTGTTATTGTGTATTGTTATTCATTTTATTTAGCCTAATGATTGTGAAAATGACTGTGTTGTTTTTATTTCAACTGTGGGTGTTCAGTGAACTGTATCAGTGTCTGCAGTAGCTTCCAGCTGCAGCAGTCACTTCAGTTTCTGTTCAGTCTGACTGAGGGAAGTTTTTGTACGACGCTTTTTCACTGTGTGAACACCCAGTGACTGTAGAGATAGTGACGACTCTGACAGTAATAAACTGCTGCATCTTCAGTCTGGACTCCACTGATGGTCAGAGTGAAGTCAGAGTTTGATCCACCATCTGTAAAACGATTTGGTGTCCCTGATACTCGACTGCCAACCCAGTAAAAAAGGAGTTTATGAACTCCTCCATCTCTCTGTTGGTACCAGGCTAAATGGACACCATTATAAACCCTCTGACCTGTCCTACAGTTGATGGTGACTGATCTTCCCAGAGCAGACCTCACTGCTCCAGGCTGAGTCACTGTGACCTGGCCTCTGGACTCTGAGGATACAAAGACAAAAACATAAAGCAGCTTGATGGTTTTGTGGGCTTCATTTCAGAGGGACGGATGTTGATAGAGGAGAGGAGTTTGATTCTCTGGACTTTACCTGTGAAGCAGCAGCAGAGGAGAGTCCAGATGAGGACGCAGATCAAAGTCATGTTTTTGATGAGGAGGATTTCTGTGGCTTCTGTTGTCATGAAGGACAGCTGTCAGTCATCCAGTGTTCAACTCTCAGGACTATAAACTCTCCCAGAGCACTGGAGCATGGTGCTGCTGATGCAAAGTGGCTCTCTATGGAAATGATCTGAGTGACTCCAACAGGGACTTGGATCACTCTGATCATGCTGTTGATCAATGGATCAATCACTTCATTGTTGTATTGATTATTAAAGGATCTTACATTTAATCTCTTGAATCTATCTTCTTTTAAAATGTCTCCTTTCTTATTTTCTCTTTTTAAGTCAGGTGATCAATCAGTTATCAGTACTGATGTCTATAGTTATATTAATATTTTATTTATTTAGTCTTTTATGTGTATGCATCATTAACATGTATTGCATATGCATGTGTTATAATATTACCAGTTTTTAAATGAATCTGTCTTTAACTAAATGAAACTCAATATGACTTTTACAAAGTAATTTAATATGAAATGAATTCTCACTAACATCTAATTTCATTCACTGTGTTCTACTGTGTTATTTTCAGTTTTCCTATCAGCTGACAAAATGATCCAAACAGTGAATGATTGAGTTGAGTTTGTTTGTTCCAAAGTCAGAGAGCCGTGTCTCTCTCCAGTCAGAGGTTTTTGTACGGCGGCTCAATGAGTTTGTATCACTGTGGTGGACTTTTGGTGGAGGAACCAGACTGGAAGTTGGAAGTAAGTCAAACTTAAAGTTGTTTTATTTTAGGAGCTATTCTCTCTTTTTATTTTCTTGACTTTTTATTCATCAGGCAGGAAAACTAAACATCTTTCCATGGAATATTTTTACATTTATCTTTCTGCACCAAGAGACAAAGTTCACTTCAGATATTTCAAACTCATATCAATGAATGTAAAACATTAGTATGGTTCAGAGGATAAATCCTTCTTTGTGCTTTTAATGGTCAAGTTGAATTTTGAGGGCTTGTAGGTTTAGTTCAGTCAGACAAAGTCAAAAAGCCGCGTCTCTCTCCAGTCAGAGGTTTTTGTACGGCGCCTCAATGAGTTTGTATCACTGTGGTACACGTTTGGTGGAGGAACCAGACTGGAAGTTGGAAGTAAGTTTCTACTGTATTTAATACTAAGTACTAGATTGTAGATTCATCTTTTCAAAGCCTTTTCATGACTGTTTGAAGAAGAGTCAAATATGTCTCTTTTCTTTCCAACAGTTTCAGTCTTCATGTTTTTCTCTCTCCTCATGGAGGCTAACTCAGATCAGCTTTGATGAAGTTTGATTTTCACGTTTGTGTCAAAGTGAAATTTCAAAGCTTGAAGTGTAGAAAGGATCAAAGTTCATTGCTCCTATGATCAGTTTGTAATGTGACATCAAAATAACTGTTGCTAGGATGGATTCAGTTTGACGTTTGAAATCATTTCAACAGTTTGTTAAATAATGATTGAAGTCCTCTTGAAGATCATTTTGTGGCAGTGAGCTGCTTCTCTCTACTTGTTTCCACTAAATCCTTTAAAGTCATGTATGGTTCACATGTTGATGAGGTTGAAGACAAACTTTTCTTGGAAATGTTGAGACATGTGCTTCTTTAGTTTCCAGTGTAGTTGGACATATTTCAGGTCAAACTGGATGATGATTGTCTCTGTGCTGATATGCATGAGAGCTTTCTGAAAGGGAAGTGAAACAATGTGTGAGTGAGTGACTGGTGGAGCAGAAAAAACATCTGACAGAAAGTTCTTCAAGGAGAAAATCAACTCTCTCACAGTAAAGATGTCCAAGTGTCTGCTGTTTGATTGACAGCTGTGTGCTCCCTGTCCTCCTAGGTGATGTCCGTCCCACCCTGACGGTGCTGCCTCCCTCCGTGGAGGAGCTGGAGAAGGGGAAGGCCACGCTCATGTGCCTGGCCAACAAGGGCTTCCCCTCAGACTGGAGTCTGTCCTGGAAGGTGGACGGCAGCAGCAGCATCAGCTGGGAGGAGAGCAGGAGCCCCGGGGTGCTGCAGAAGGACGGCCACTACAGCTGGAGCAGCACCCTGAGGCTCCCTGCAGACCAGTGGGGGAAGGTGGGCTCTGTGACCTGTGAGGCCAGCCAGGGCTCCCAGACTCCGCTCTCAGAGACACTGAGGAGAGACCAGTGTTCCCAGTCCTGACCTGACTCACTGGGACTCTCAGACTGCTTTCACTCTCTCTCTGCTCTCTGTCTTTTCTTTGACATGTTCCAATTTACTGGCTTCTTTCTGTGTTTCAATGTTGTTTCACTGCTTCTAAATAATAAAGACCTTCTCATCAACTCACTTGTTCTCATGTTGACTCTTTTCAATCATTTCATTTTACTTTATTTTTTAAATCCTGAGAAGAACTGAGATGATAAAACAGTTTGTGATTGGGTAAAGGAAGTGTAAGGTTCACTGTGACCTGGCCTCTGGACTCTGAGGATACAGAGACAAAAACATAAAGCAGCTTGATGGTTTTGTGGGCTTCATTTCAGAGGGACGGATGTTGATAGAGGAGAGGAGTTTGATTCTCTGGACTTTACCTGTGAAGCAGCAGCAGAGGAGAGTCCAGATGAGGACGCAGATCAAAGTCATGTTTTTGATGAGGAGGATTTCTGTGGCTTCTGTTGTCATGAAGGACAGCTGTCAGTCATCCAGTGTTCAACTCTCAGGACTATAAACTCTCCCAGAGCACTGGAGCATGGTGCTGCTGATGCAAAGTGGCTCTCTATGGAAATTATCTGAGTGACTCCAACAGGGACTTGGATCACTCTGATCATGCTGTTGATCAATGGATCAGTCACTTCATTGTTGTATTGATTGTTAAACGATCTTACATTTAATCTCTTGAATCTATCTTCTTTTAAAATGTCTCCTTTCTTATTTTCTGTTTTTAAGTCAGGTGATCAATCAGTTATCAGTACTGATGTCTTTAGTTATATTAATATTTTATATATTTAGTCTTTTATGTGTATGCATCATTAAAATGTATTGCATATGCGTGTGTTATAATAATACCAGTTTTTAAACGAATCTGTCTTAAACTAAATTAAACTCAATATGACTTTTAAAACATAATTTAATATGAAATGAATTCTAACTAAAATCTAAATTCATTCAATGTGTTCTACTGTGTTATTTTCAGTTTTCCTATCAGCTGACAAAATGATCCAAACAGTGAATGATTGAGTTGAGTTTGTTTGTTTCAAAGTCAGAGAGCCGTGTCTCTCTCCAGTCAGAGGTTTTTGTACGGCGGCTCAATGAGTTTGTATCACTGTGGTGGACTTTTGGTGGAGGAACCAGACTGGAAGTTGGAAGTAAGTCAAACTTAAAGCTGTTTTATTTTAGGAGCTATTCTCTCTTTTTATTTTCTTGACTTTTTATTCATCAGGCAGGAAAACTAAACATCTTTCCATGGAATATTTTTACATTTATCTTTCTGCACCAAGAGACAAAGTTCACTTCAGATATTTCAAACTCATATCAATGAATGTAAAACATTGTATGGTTCAGAGGATAAATCCTTCTTTGTGCTTTTAATGGTCAAGTTGAATTTTGAGGGCTTGTAGGTTTAGTTCAGTCTGACAAAGTCAGAGAGCCGTGTCTCTCTCCAGTCAGAGGTTTTTGTACGGCGCCTCAATGAGTTTGTATCACTGTGGTACACGTTCGGTGGAGGAACCAGACTGGAAGTTGGAAGTAAGTTTCTACTGTATTTAATACTAAATACTAGATTGTAGATTCATCTTTTCAAATCCTTTTCATGACTGTTTGAAATAAGAGTCAAATATGTCTCTTTTCTTTCCAACAGTTTCAGTCTTCATGTTTTTCTCTCTCCTCATGGAGGCTAACTCAGATCAGCTTTGATGAAGTTTGATTTTCACGTTTGTGTCAAAGTGAAATTTCAAAGCTTGAAGTGTAGAAAGGATCAAAGTTCATTGGTCTATGATCAGTTTGTAATGTGACATCAAAATAACTGTTGCTAGGATGGATTCGGTTTGACGTTTGAAATCATGTCAACAGTTTGTTAAATAATCATTGAAGTCCACATGAAGATCATTTTGTGGCAGTGAGCTGCTTCTCTCTACTTGTTTCCACTAAATCCTTTAAAGTCATGTATGGTTCACATGTTGATGATGTTGAAGACAAACTTTTCTTGGAAATGTTGAGACATGTGCTTCTTTAGTTTCCAGTGTAGTTGGACATATTTCAGGTCAAACTGGATGATGATTGTCTCTGTGCTGATATGCATGAGAGCTTTCTGAAAGGGAAGTGAAACAATGTGTGAGTGAGTGACTGGTGGAGCAGAAAAAGCATCTGACAGAAAGTTCTTCAAGGAGAAAATCAACTCTCTCACAGTAAAGGTGTCCAAGTGTCTGCTGTTTGATTGACAGCTGTGTGCTCCCTGTCCTCCTAGGTGATGTCCGTCCCTCCCTGACGGTGCTGCCTCCCTCCGTGGAGGAGCTGGAGAAGGGGAAGGCCACGCTCATGTGCCTGGCCAACAAGGGCTTCCCCTCAGACTGGAGTCTGTCCTGGAAGGTGGACGGCAGCAGCAGCATCAGCTGGGAGGAGAGCAGGAGCCCCGGGGTGCTGCAGAAGGACGGCCACTACAGCTGGAGCAGCACCCTGAGGCTCCCTGCAGACCAGTGGGGGAAGGTGGGCTCTGTGACCTGTGAGGCCAGCCAGGGCTCCCAGACTCCGCTCTCAGAGACACTGAGGAGAGACCAGTGTTCCCAGTCCTGACCTGACTCACTGGGACTCTCAGACTGCTTTCACTCTCTCTCTGCTCTCTGTCTTTTCTTTGACATGTTCCAATTTACTGGCTTCTTTCTGTGTTTCAATGTTGTTTCACTGCTTCTAAATAATAAAGACCTGCTCATCAACTCACTTGTTCTCATGTTGACTCTTTTCAATCATTTTATTTTATTTTATTTTTAAATCCTGAGAAGAACTGAGATGATAAAACAGTTTGTGATTGGGTAAAGGAAGTGTAAGGTTCCATCATTTCTATCTCTATCCAGAATCATGTTGATAAACTCAGTAAAACAAAGTGAACGTCCAGATATTTTAGTCTCAATCAGTCTGAATGTAGCAGGACTCTAAAAGGTTTCTGCTACAGTCAGAGCAGATCTTCCTGGAATAATAAACCTTTGTGAACATTTCATGATCAATCATCCAGTCATCTCACTGTTTCATTCATTAACTCACTAGTAGAAACTCACTGGCCACTTTATTAGGTACACTAGTGTCAACAGTCCTGCTCTAATCTTGTCTTCATGAAGGTTCTGGTATTCAGCTTTAGTTTCTAATAACTCAGAGAGATGTTGATTCAGCTGTGTCTTTATTTTGTAGTACTATTGAAGTGACATGTGTTCCTAATATTTTGACTGATCACAGTCAGTGGGATAGGCTAAATAACAGAAACACTTTAGTGTTTAATTCAGTCAGTTTAACAGCACCACAATGATCATCCAGTTGAATTACAGCATCTCTGAAGCTGTTTCTACATCAACTCAACATTATTTAGATTAGAATGACTTCACTGGTGTACCTAATGAACTGGACAGTGAAGGTTTAAAATAATATTCTCTTCTTCATGTGACTCATTTATTGCTTCCATGTGCATCATCTTTGATTATGAAGTTTCCTGATGCTGATCTTTGTCTTCATATTTTATTAATGCTGGATGTAGTTGAGACTGAGCTGAGGTCAAAGGTCATGACCAAGCTTTGTAACATTTACTGTCCCTCTCTGTCTTTTCTTTATTCACCAGCAAAACAAATAAAGACATTTACATTTAATTATGTATGAATGGATGGAAAAGGTTATATGATTAAGATAAATATTAAATTATCCTATTCACATTGTTTATGTCTCTCTATCTCTCTCTCTGTAGGAACTTGTAAAGTTATATTTCTGATCACTAGTTTGAGTTTAGACATAGAGAAAACATTTGAGTTTTAAAGTTTGGTGCTTAAGATGTGTTAACAGAGACGGTTAAGTAAAGATAGGTATGGTTAAGTTCAAGAGCTACAGAATGGATTAGTGTGTGTTCAGTGAACTGTATCAGTGTCTGCAGTAGCTTCCAGCTGCAGCAGTCACTTCAGTTTCTGTTCAGTCTGACTGAGGGAGGTTTTTGTACGACGCTTTTTCACTGTGTGAACACCCACTGACTGTTGGGATAGTGAAGACTCTGACAGTAATAAACTGCTGCATCTTCAGTCTGGACTCCACTGATGGTCAGAGTGAAGTCAGAGTTTGATCCACCATCTGTGAAACGATTTGGTGTCCCTGATACTCGATTACCAACCCAGTAAAAAAGGAGTTTAGGAACTCCTCCATCTCTCTGTTGGTACCAGGCTAAATTGTTGCCATTATAAACATTCTGACTGGTCCTACAGTTGATGGTGACTGATCCTCCCAGATCAGAGCTCACTGCTCCAGGCTGAGTCACTGTGTACTGGCCTCTGGACTCTGAGGATACAGAGACAAAAACATAAAGCAGCTTGATGGTTTTGTGGGCTTCATTTCAGAGGGACGGATGTTGATAGAGGAGAGGAGTTTGATTCTCTGGACTTTACCTGTGAAGCAGCAGCAGAGGAGAGTCCAGATGAGGACGCAGATCAAAGTCATGTTTTTGATGAGGAGGATTTCTGTGGCTTCTGTTGTCATGAAGGACAGCTGTCAGTCATCCAGTGTTCAACTCTCAGGACTATAAACTCTCCCAGAGCACTGGAGCATGGTGCTGCTGATGCAAAGTGGCTCTCTATGGAAATGATCTGACTAAATGTTAAAGTTGGTTGCAGTGTTGTTCCATCTATGAATTGTTCTTATTGTTTGTGCTGATGATCATACAACATGAAAGTTTCCCCTTTATGCAGATGATACATTTTTTTCTACATTGAAGCCTCTGCATTAACTAATCTTCCACAACAACTCCAGTTATATTCACACTGCTTTATTTTGTTCCAATTCTTTAAACCTTTTATGTGAATGTGGATTATTACTTCATTGTTGCTGTGGGTTGGTGATATCTGTAGATACGACGGAAAAGCTGAATTATCACTGACAATATTTTGACCACTCTCAAATCAACTCATTTTAAACCCATACACTTCTATCAATAAAATTAATGAATTAGTATCATGTTTGTATGTTCTCTAGAAAAGATACATATTATAAAAGTCATATTCACTGAAACGAATTTGAAGCTACCCTGTAAATAATCAGGTTCAGGTTCATTTGCCATGTGGAGGATCAACATAGGGTTAACAGAGCAATGAAATGTTGTGGATGAGAGAACTGGTCAGCTCAGACATAAATGGCTTTGACTGGAACAGTTCCAGTACCATGCTGTGATGCAGCCTGTGAACAGGCTCTGATAATGCACCTGTAGAAGTTTGTGAGGATGTTAGTGTTCATGCCAAACTTCCTCAGTCTTCTCAGTGACCAGATCAAGTCCCGTATGATGTGCAAACAGAGGGATTTAAAACCACTGACCCTCTCAACTTCTGCATCAGTGTGGTGCTCCTGTGATGAGTGTCTGTGAAGAGGAGGTGTAGTTGCCAATGGTCACCACCTGGGGGCTGCCAGTCAGAACGTCAAATATGCAGATGGAGGTTTCCAGGCCCAAGACAGTGAGCTTTGGGAGCAGTTTTGAGGGGATGATAGTGTTGAGCTATTGTCAATGAAGAGCATTCTCACATATGTGTTTTCCCTTTCCAGGAGGGTGAGAGCAGTGTGTGTTGCCAGGGCAATGGCATCATTCATGGATCTGAAGGGGGTACAAGGAGTCTGAGAGGACCAGATGTGGGTTTTGACTCAACGTTTAGGGTCTGCCTCACCTCAGCTGTTATCAGGGTCAGTACGGGGTCCTCTGTCCACTTGAGGCCTGATGACAGGTGCTGTGTTGTGTGCATTGTGTAACTCTGATTTCTAACAGTGTCTTTCTCCAGACTCTCCGGGCTGTTGGTGAAATGCCACTGTTTCCTGAAGAGGAGTCCATGTCTAATAATCCATTTGGGAAATTTATGCCAGAGTTTTCGCAATGCTGGGGTGGAGTGTCTTAAACAGCCAATGGCTGGTCTAAGTGTACTGTACTTCAGCCAATCAGTGACTACAGTGAGGAAGTCATCCTCAATATGTTGTTTGCTTGCAAGTCAATTAACAATGTTTGGCTGATTCCTGAACTAACCGAGGTAGCACTGTCATTCATGCTGACTGAAGACTGTCAGTCTGGTGCACAGATGGCAGTCTGGGCACTCAACATCCTTGCTGCGAGTCTCTGTGTTGGGACATCGTGACATGGCATCAGCATTAGCATGCAGTTTAACTTCCCAGTGCAAAATGTTGTAGTCATACACATCCAGCTTGAGTATCCATCAACTGTGAGATCATTATCCACTGGACCTTTTTTCAGACTCAAAAGGGGCTCATGATATGTGACCACTGTGAATGAGCTGTCTGAGAAGAAGTCTCACAGACCGAACAACTGCCCAAAGCTCATGGTCAAAAGACCATTTCCTTTTAGAAGGCCTGAGTCTGTGGCTTGCATAGGCAATAACACGTTCTTTATTGTCCTGATGTTGGGCCAACACAGAGCCGATACTGTGCTGTGAAGCATCTGTGTATAACAAGAAAGGCTGCATGAAGATTACACACTAACCAGTGACTGACTTAGGGAAAAGCTGAGGATGTTGCACGGGTTTAACTCTCAGAGATGGAATAGACATTCTGAAGGCCTCAATAATCAGTGATATGTCTGACCCTGTATCTAGGTAGACCTTGAAAGCAATATTCTCAGTAACAGCAATTACATAACATAATTTACATGAAGGTGACAGCCCCTGTTGGTTGGCCACATCAGTATCAGCAGACACCTGACCCTCAGTTTCTTGGGGTGACTGTGGCTCAGGTAGAGTGGGTTGTCTATGAACCAGAGGGTTTGATCCCCCGAAGTGTCCTTGAGCAAGACACTGAACCCCCCAGTTGCTTCCAGTATGTGGTACTGGTGTGTGAGTGCACACATTCACGCATTCACACCGACATCAGTTTGTGACTGTAAAGCACTTTGAGTACCAAAAGTAAGAGAAAAGCGCTACGTAAAAGCCATTTACCATTTACCTGATATACTGGTCTTCATGAAAGCTGACCTAATGGCTTCCTTCTCTATGTGGCAGGTGTCTTTCCCGGGCAAAGTGCTGAGTGTGAGTTATACGTGGGCTTGCCTGAATCTGAGGAAATGCGCCTATAAGAGTCATTATGATGGAAACACCTTACAGTGCAATCAATAGAGCGACTCCTGTCCGCGCTGTATTTCCTTGGGCTTGGGACTGTAGGCAGGATGATGGTCACAGCGGTGATGTGGAGAAGATGGAGGAGTAGGTGAGTAGTGCCTGTTGCGGTGGTCGAGAGAGTATCTGTGGCGGAGATGATCTCTGTGTGACCTGCTGGATATGTGATGGTTGGAGTCTGGTTTTCCACAGAGAAAAACTTTCCTTATCCTTTCCATCACTGAGAAAATACAGCAGTAATTCCATTCTGTAGTGAACCACAGTGTGTTCCATCTCTCTCGCCATCATTATCATTGAGTGACTCGTTGTCCACAACAAATGAGAGATAAGTAAATAAAGTGCAGGAGCAGATGAATAAATAATTATGAAATAAACTTAATCCTGCGGAGTCCCAAAATAATATTGTACAATGAAATATACATCATAAATTATTGCAATAAAAATTAATCCTTAAAATAATCCAAAACTAATGTTTGCAGTAACTGAGGTTACACGAGCATAGAAGAACATTCATTAGTGATGTAGTGGGCTGCATACCATCCCTGCTTTTTTTCATGTGGTTCATGATAGAGTGTAACCCACTCCACAGATGCCTTGGGTTGGGATACGTGGATACTGTGTCATGGATAGGCCGGGAGGACACAAATGAGGAATCAATGGTTCAGGCAAAATCAGCGTTTTTTTTTTTTTTTTTCAGTCCAAGGTCAAACCAGAAGTCACACGAGGAAAAGGGCAGAGGTACAAAAAAGGCAGGCAAGGCTCAAAGGTCGGTGGAACAATGCTGGGTCCAATATCCAGGAGTCAAACAAACAAATTCAGGCTGAATCTCTCACACAGGGAACAAGACGATCTGGCACAGGAGGACAGGGGGTGGAGTTTAAATACTGAGTGGAAGGGGAATAATGAGACATAGGTGAAACACATTAGGGCAGGGAGTGTAATCAACAAGGGGAAGCCAAGTTACCTGAGACAAGGAAACACTCAGCCCTTCAAAATAAAACAGGAAATGATCAGACAAGAACTCAGAGTCTAACAAGAAAAGAACTGACAGAGTCAGACCCTGACATACTGTCACACATTCCATACCTTTCTCTGTAGGTTCCCACAGAAAATGGGGACTATACTTATCAAAAAGATAAGTATAGTTCATTGTTCAGAAGTGACAACTTTTGAACAGTGAAAACAAGAGAAGAATTATATTAATCATTAATTAGTGGGTGTTATTGTGTATTGTTATTCATTTTATTTAGCCTAATGATTGTGAAAATGACTGTGTTGTTTTTATTTCAACTGTGGGTGTTCAGTGAACTGTATCAGTGTCTGCAGTAGCTTCCAGCTGCAGCAGTCACTTCAGTTTCTGTTCAGTCTGACTGAGGGAGGTTTTTGTACAACGCTTGTTCACTGTGTGAACACAGCTTGACTGTTGGGATAGTGAAAACTCTGACAGTAATAAACTGCTGCATCTTCAGTCTGGACTCCACTGATGGTCAGAGTGAAGTCAGAGTTTGATCCACCATCTGTAAAACGATTTGGTGTCCCTGATACTCGACTGCCAACATAGTAAAAAAGGAGTTTAGGAACTCCTCCATCTCTCTGTTGGTACCAGGCTAAACGGTTGCTACTATAAACATTCTGACTGGTCCTACAGTTGATGGTGACTGATCCTCCCAGAGCAGACCTCACTGCTCCAGGCTGAGTCACTGTGACCTGGCCTCTGGACTCTGAGGATACAGAGACAAAAACATAAAGCAGCTTGATGGTTTTGTGGGCTTCATTTCAGAGGGACGGATGTTGATAGAGGAGAGGAGTTTGATTCTCTGGACTTTACCTGTGAAGCAGCAGCAGAGGAGAGTCCAGATGAGGACGCAGATCAAAGTCATGTTTTTGATGAGGAGGATTTCTGTGGCTTCTGTTGTCATGAAGGACAGCTGTCAGTCATCCAGTGTTCAACTCTCAGGACTATAAACTCTCCCAGAGCACTGGAGCATGGTGCTGCTGATGCAAAGTGGCTCTCTATGGAAATGATCTGAGTGACTCCAACAGGGACTTGGATCACTCTGATCATGCTGTTGATCAATGGATCAATCACTTCATTGTTGTATTGATTATTAAAGGATCTTACATTTAATCTCTTGAATCTATCTTCTTTTAAAATGTCTCCTTTCTTATTTTCTCTTTTTAAGTCAGGTGATCAATCAGTTATCAGTACTGATGTCTATAGTTATATTAATATTTTATTTATTTAGTCTTTTATGTGTATGCATCATTAACATGTATTGCATATGCATGTGTTATAACATTACCAGTTTTTAAATGAATCTGTCTTTAACTAAATGAAACTCAAAATGACTTTTACAAAGTAATTTAATATGAAATGAATTCTCACTAAAATCTAATTTCATTCACTGTGTTCTACTGTGTTATTTTCAGTTTTCCTATCAGCTGACAAAATGATCCAAACAGTGAATGATTGAGTTGAGTTTGTTTGTTTCAAAGTCAGAGAGCCGTGTCTCTCTCCAGTCAGAGGTTTTTGTACGGCGCCTCAATGAGTTTGTATCACTGTGGTACACGTTCGGTGGAGGAACCAGACTGGAAGTTGGAAGTAAGTTTCTACTGTATTTAATACTAAATACTAGATTGTAGATTCATCTTTTCAAAGCCTCATGACTGTTTGAAGAAGAGTCAAATATGTCTCTTTTCTTTCCAACAGTTTCAGTCTTCATGTTTTTCTCTCTCCTCATGGAGGCTAACTCAGATCAGCTTTGATGAAGTTTGATTTTCACGTTTGTGTCAAAGTGAAATTTCAAAGCTTGAAGTGTAGAAAGGATCAACGTTCATTGGTCTATGATCAGTTTGTAATGTGACATCAAAATAACTGTTGCTAGGATGGATTCAGTTTGACGTTTGAAATCATGTCAACAGTTTGTTAAATAATGATTGAAGTCCTCATGAAGATCATTTTGTGGCAGTGAGCTGCTTCTCTCTACTTGTTTCCACTAAATCCTTTAAAGTCATGTATGGTTCACATGTTGATGATGTTGAAGACAAACTTTTCTTGGAAATGTTGAGACATGTGCTTCTTTAGTTTCCAGTGTAGTTGGACATATTTCAGGTCAAACTGGATGATGATTGTCTCTGTGCTGATATGCATGAGAGCTTTCTGAAAGGGAAGTGAAACAATGTGTGAGTGAGTGACTGGTGGAGCAGAAAAAGCATCTGACAGAAAGTTCTTCAAGGAGAAAATCAACTCTCTCACAGTAAAGGTGTCCAAGTGTCTGCTGTTTGATTGACAGCTGTGTGCTCCCTGTCCTCCTAGGTGATGTCCGTCCCTCCCTGACGGTGCTGCCTCCCTCCGTGGAGGAGCTGGAGAAGGGGAAGGCCACGCTCATGTGCCTGGCCAACAAGGGCTTCCCCTCAGACTGGAGTCTGTCCTGGAAGGTGGACGGCAGCAGCAGCATCAGCTGGGAGGAGAGCAGGAGCCCCGGGGTGCTGCAGAAGGACGGCCACTACAGCTGGAGCAGCACCCTGAGGCTCCCTGCAGACCAGTGGGGGAAGGTGGGCTCTGTGACCTGTGAGGCCAGCCAGGGCTCCCAGACTCCGCTCTCAGAGACACTGAGGAGAGACCAGTGTTCCCAGTCCTGACCTGACTCACTGGGACTCTCAGACTGCTTTCACTCTCTCTCTGCTCTCTGTCTTTTCTTTGACATGTTACAATTTACTGGCTTCTTTCTGTGTTTCAATGTTGTTTCACTGCTTCTAAATAATAAAGACCTGCTCATCAACTCACTTGTTCTCATGTTGACTCTTTTCAATCATTCTATTTTATTTTATTTTTAAATCCTGAGAAGAACTGAGATGATAAAACAGTTTGTGATTGGGTAAAGGAAGTGTAAGGTTCCATCATTTCTATCTCTATCCAGAATCATGTTGATAAACTCAGTAAAACAAAGTGAACGTCCAGATATTTTAGTCTCAAACAGTCTGAATGGAGCAGGACTCTAAAAGGTTTCTGCTACAGTCAGAGCAGATCTTCCTGGAATAATAAACCTTTGTGAACATTTCATGATCAATCATCCAGTCATCTCACTGTTTCATTCATTAACTCACTAGTAGAAACTCACTGGCCACTTTATTAGGTACACTAGTGTCAACAGTCCTGCTCTAATCTTGTCTTCATGAAGGTTCTGGTATTCAGCTTTAGTTTCTAATAACTCAGAGAGATGTTGAATCAGCTGTGTCTTCATTTTGTAGTACTATTGAAGTGACATGTTTTCCTAATATTTTGACATTGTAGTCAGTGGGGTAGGATAAATTTATTAATGCTGGATGTAGTTGAGACTGAGCTGAGGTCAAAGGTCATGACCAAGCTTTGTAACATTTACTGTTCCTCTCTGTCTTTTCTTCATTCACCAGCAAAACAAATAAGAACATTTACATTTAATTATGTATGAATGGATGGAAAAGGTTATATGATGAACATAATTATTAAATTATCCTATTCACATTGTTTATGTCTCTCTATCTCTCTCTCTGTTTAGGAACTTGTAAAGTTATATTTCTGAGCACTAGTCTGATTTTTAGATGAAAAGAAAACATAGAGTTTTAAAGTTTGGTTCTTAAGATGTGTTTACAGAGACGGTTAAGTAAAGATAGACATGGTTAAGTTAAAGAGCTACAGAATGGATTAGTGTGTGTTCAGTGAACTGTATCAGTGTCTGCAGTAGATTCCAGCTAACTCTGACAGTAATAAACTGCTGCATCTTCAGTCTGGACTCCACTGATGGTCAGAATGAAGTCAGAGTTTGATCCACTGTCTGTAAAACGATTTAGTGTCCCTGATACTCGACCTCCAACATAGTAAAAAAAAGGAGTTTAGGAACTCCTCCATCTCTCTGTTGGTACCAAGCTAAACTTTCTCTAGCTTTAGGATAAAATGGTAACAGGCGTTATTAATCACCACTCAGAGAAGAGAGAACAAAACAAAGAGATAACACTAAAATCATTTAGATTATCACATAATTCCTGGGCTTTTAGACAAAAAGAATATTTCATTAACAAATAGTGACTGAAATAATATTGAAGTTGTGTTCTATTAGTTCAAACTCCGAAAAAGTCATTGTCAGTTTTTAAGAGAAAACTAAAGTACTGATTAATACTTGAGATGAATACTACTGGACTGTTGTAATTCAGTATTATTAAGGTGCCTCAATAACTGTCAGCAAAGAGTCTGATCTAAAATACAGTAGAGACAGCACAGAGAGATCATAGTTCTCCACTTTTAGTTTCCCTTCAGGGTCTCACTGTAAAATTCATTCATTCATTCATTCATTCATTCATTCATTCATTCATTCATTCATTCATTCATTCATTCATCTTCCTTATACAGCTTATTCCTGTTGTGGGGCAGCCGTGGCCTGCTGAAGGGAGCAAGGCACCTAACCCCTCACTGTGGCTTCACCTCACTGTGTGCTCTGTGTGTTCACTAATTCACGGATGGGATAAATGCAGAGACCAAATTTCTTGTATACGCCAGTATATTTGGCCAAGATACCTGAAACATGAAAACGTAGTGTTGTCAGCTTAATTATTGGTTTCTGTGTTGGTTTCTCACCCACTGTTGGCCTGCCCAGAGTGCCTGAGGAGTGTCACAAGGTGACAGACAAAGTGGTGACGCTTGATGAACTTGATCAGGCTCTCATGAGCATGCAGAACGGCAAAGCTCCCAGTATTGACGGCTTACCGATTGAATTTTATAAGGTGTTCTGGACAAGTATTGGGATGGATCTCCTTGCAGTGCTCCACGAGAGCTTGAGAGAAGGATGCCTTCCACTTAGCTGTCGCCGGGCAGTTATTATATTATTGCCTAAGAAGGGTAACCTGCAAGAAATAGGCAACTGGCGCCCTGTCTCCTTGTTATGTTCCGACATGAAGATATTATCCAAGGCTCTGGCTATAAGGCTGAAGGAAGTAATTGCTTATGTAGTGCATTTAGATCAGTCCTATTGTATACCTGGCCATTACCTCCATTTTTGACAACATAACTGTAGTCAGAGACCTGATGGCTGTTTCAAAAAACTTGGGGATTAATGTGGGGTTGATCTCTTTGGATCAGCAGAAAGCTTTTGACCGAGTTGAACATGAATACTTGTGGTCCACTTTAGAGTCAAGCTGTTCTTCCTATCAAAGGCTCATGGAGGACAGGGACTCATAAACCTGGTGTGCAAGAAGGACAATTATCGATTGCAGTTTATCCAGAGACTGCTCACTGCATCATCTGCACAGGCCTGGAGGCCACTGGCTCTTGGCATCTTACATGGCGTCTGTAACCAGGGATTGGACATTGCTCTTTTTCAAATGGATCGAAGCAACTTGCTCTTGAGAGACTGACACCATTCTACAAGAGCCTCTTCAGGGTTTGGGGGATGTTTACCCGTGAGTGGGCTGGTGGTCTATCTTCTGTGTACTGGTTGCTTGAGGAACCTCTTGTGTTGCGATTTGATGTGTCATGTAATTTTCCTGGTCTTAAAGCTCTGCTGTTGAAAAAAAAGAGTCTTACAGTTCAGGCAAATTGTCGATGCAGCAGGATGTGACCTACAGAATGCTCAGGCAGCAGCCTCTTACTTAGGAATAAGATCCCAAAGGGATGCCAAGAAGTTCCTGGATGAACTTAATGGAGTCTTGAGCCGCCAGGAGAAAAGTCTTCTGGTAGATTCTGCTATGGGTAATGTGTTATGCAATGATGAGGATGCTTTTCCTTTCACTAGACTCTCACCTGCACTGTTTGAGTGTGAGCATGCTAGCCCCTTGCTAGTGCTTGGGGAATGTGACAGAATTGATTTACATACAGTTACTGGGAAGGTGCTGTATAAAAACCTGGTCAAGGTGTCTGACAAGGCTACTCTGACAGGTAGAATGGATACGGTGTGGAGAGACAAGTTGGGCTTTGATGATAGAACTAAGCCTGTGTGGAGAGATTTTTTTTACAAGTCTCCATTGTCAAAGAGAACAGGCGATCTTCAATGGAGGATCTTGCATGGAGCGGTTGCTGTAAATGCCATAGTGTCTGTAATAAATCCAGCTTTAAGCGACATATGTCCTTATTGCACAGAAAGGGAGACACTTTTTCATTGTGTTATGGAGTGTGATAGGTTGGGTTCTTTGTTTTGTCTACTAAGTCTTTTGTTTTCTTCTTTTGGAATCTCAAGACAAGGTTTTATACTGTTTTTTTCTATAATCAGAGGCACAGAGCAAAATGTGAGCTTATTAATTTCATTGTTGGTCAGTGTTGGCACTCAACATCAGCAGGAAAAACAAGGTTCAGCAGAACATGGGAGATGATGTAAGAGCTATCTTCAAGAACTTAGTCAAGGCTAGAATTCTTGTTGATTTTCATTTTTATAGGTTAACCAGATACTGAGTCTTTTGTGAAAAGATGGTTCTTTGCTGGTGCTCTATGCTCTGTGACAAATGATGCTATTTCCTTCGCTTGTTTTTTGAATTGATGTTTTGTTTTGTGGTTTTGTTTTGATTTCTAGAACTGATTTTTTAATGGTGCTCTTATTTATTGTATAATAAAGTGTGCTTAAAAATAAAAACTCTCTCTCTCTCTCTCTGAGTGGAAGGAGTGAGGTCGCTGAGCGGAGAGCGCATCGAGCGATTATCTGAATCTTTCAGGTTATTGTTATATATATATTAGTATTTTTTTTTTGTGTCAGGTAGACACAGGTGAGGGACAGCAGGACAGCCAGGTGAGTGAGGGGGGACAGGAGGAAACAAGTGAAGGTCAACTGAATAGCCAGGTAAGGGAGACAGGGCAGAAGGAGTCAGAAGGAAGTCAACAGGACAGTCAGAAAAGTGAGGAAGGACAGGAGGGAACAAGTGCGAATCAACAGAACAGCCAGGTGAGCGAAGGAGATCAAAGTGGAACAGGTAAAAGAAAAGACGAGACCCAGGAGAAGACAGTTAATGGACAGAGAGGAATAAAACAAAAAGGTAACAAAGAGGACGGAACGAGTGAAATGTTGTTTGAAAGTGAAGTAGAGATGGTAGGAGATGAAGAGGACATGAAGGTTCCTCAGTTAAAAAGAAAAACTAGGAGCAGTAGCGGTAGTTCTCAAGCTAAGAAAGGAGCAGTGAGCAGGGAGGTGTCTGCAGAGGACTGTGGCATGGACACTGCGGAAAAAGTGGTAGAGAGTGTAGGGAGCAGGAGAGCTTACAGCGCTGGCAAAATTAAAAGTTTTTTACAGAAAACTAAAAATATGAAAGGGGTGAAAATAGAGGAGTATTTCCCAGACAAAGAGCTGCTCTGTAGCTCATATAGACTGCACATGAGCAGTGAAGGAAGAGGAGGGTTAACTGAGCAAGACATATACAGGATGAAGAAGATCGTTCAGAAAATCAGACAACAACTAATCCCTGCTTATGATAATGATAATGAATAGAGCTAGTAGATTAGAATTCTTCTGTCTACGTACTTTTATTTTTTTTTAATTCTTTTTTACAATGAGTCACTTTGCACTTTGCACTTTAAAAATAAACGGAGCAAGAGAGGCTGAAAAAAGGTCCCTGCTATACAAGCTGATAAAACTTAAAAAGTCAGATGTGATGTTTGTTCAGGAGACTCACAGTGACTTTTCCAATGAGTATGACTGGAAAAGAGAATGGGAGGGGGACATAGTGCTGAGCCATAAGACCTCCACTAGTGGGGGGGTGGCTATCCTGTTTTCTAAAAGCCTCTCAGGTGTGTCAATGGAGGTGGAGCAGGTGGTGGAAGGCAGACTACTGGTGGTCAGAAGGAAAGTAGACCTTTTAAATGTAGTTTTTATAAATATTTATGCTCCTACTGCAGGACCGCATAGAGTTTTGTTTTTAAAGGTTTTAAGTTCTGTTTTAGACAAAGTCAGTGTTGAGGATTTTGTATTTTGGGGAGGAGATTTTAACTGTACAGAAAACCCTTTACTAGACAGGAACCATCCAGAACCACATGCTGCGTCACAGGCTGCTTTACAAAATGTACTCAAAACACATGAAATGGTGGATGTGTGGAGGGGAAGAAATGGAGACAAAAGACAGTACACATGGACTCATGCAAGAGAAAATGTTATTTCGTTGGCTAGACCGTTTTTATTGTTTTAAACATCATTTTAATGTTTTTAAAGACTGCAGAATGATGCCCGTTCACTTTTTAGTTACTAGCCGTGTTTTAGTTTCTAATCTGAAGTCCAAGAGTGCTTACTGGCATTTTAACACTGCTCTGTTGGAAGATTTCCATTTTAAAGATGTTTTTAGATTCTTTTAGAGTTGTTTTAAGAACAGAAAATCTGATTTTAAATCTTTGAGGCAGTGGTAGGATTGTGGGAAGGTGGAAATAAAGCAGCTCTGTCAACAGTACACATTCAATGTCACACGGGACATCACCAGATCTATGAATGACCTGGAGACTGAAGTTGTGGAATTACAAAATTTAATAGATTCCACTGGAAATCGAGGTCATATTGAAGACCTCAAGTCTAAAAAGATAGCTCTTAGAGACCTACTGGACACTAAAGCCCATGGAGCACTGGTTCGCTCATGTTTCCAGAGCAGCACACTGATGGATACTCCGACCAAATATTTCTTTGGTTTAGAAAAGAAGAATGGACAGAGTCGACTCATCCATGCGCTGCGCTCTCCTTCAGGACAGGAACTGAGAGGATCTAACGACATTAGGAGACAAGCAACAGAATTTTATTCAGAGTTATTTAGCTCTGAATATAGAGACGATGGAGAACTGTTTAGTTCATTCAGTGAAGGGCTTCCCCAGGTACCTGAAGATGTCAGTGCTGGGATGGGGAGTCCAATAACATCGGAGGAACTCTTCACAGCCCTGCAGAGCATGAAGGGAGGAAAAGCACCTGGGATTGACGGAATACCAGTGGAATTTTTCAAGGCCTTCTGGAGAGAGATGGGTGAGGATCTCCTGACTGTTTTTAATGAGAGTTTCAACAACATGCTGTTACCACTGAGCTGCAGGAGGGCAGTTATAACTCTCCTGCCCAAGAAAGGAGATCTTCATGAGATTAAGAACTGGCGTCCCGTCTCTCTCCTCTGTTCTGATTATAAGATCTTGTCCAAAGCACTGGCCAACAGACTGAAAGAGGTGATGGATCTCATCATCCACAGGGATCAGACGTACTGTGTGCCTGGTAGGTCTATTATTGATAATGTTTCTTTAATTCGAGACCTTTTGGACATCTCTGGGTCTTTGGGCATCAAGACTGGTCTTATTTCTTTGGACCAGGAAAAGGCTTTTGACCAGGTTGAGCACCATTACCTCTGGAAGATCCTAGAGAGGTTTGGCCTCAGCCCTGGTCTCATAGCTATGATCAAGGTGTTGTACCAAGACATTGAAAGCGTACTGAAGATTAATGGAGGTCTAAGCGCCCCCTTTAGAGTGGGTAGGGGGGTGAGACAGGGCTGCTCTCTCTCAGGCATGTTTTACACGTTATCCATTGAACCTTTGTTGTGCAAAATAAGAGCCACCATGGAGGGGTTGTTTTTAAAAGGTTTTAATGAGAGACATGTTTTATCCGCGTATGCCGATGATCTTATTGTTTTTATTCAGAGCCAGGAAGAGATTAGTAAACTAGAAAATATTGTTAAGAATTTTGGTGTTATATCAGCTGCAAAAGTAAATTGGGAGAAAAGCAAAGCACTGATAATTGGAAACTGGAAGGGAGGACTACCAAGTCTACCAGGAAAACTAAAATGGACAAAAGATGGGTTCAAGTATCTTGGAGTATATCTGGGAGATGAGAACACGGTACAGAAAAATTGGGACGGTGTTATAACAAAGATGAAAAGCAAGTTGAATAAATGGAATTGGTTGAAACCAAAACTCTCTTTTAGAGGCAGAGTGTTAATTGTTAATAACCTGGTTGCGTCTGCCCTCTGGCACCGGTTAGCTGTTTTACAGCCACCTAAAGGTCTAACAGCAAAACTACAAGCTGTTCTAGTTGATTTTTCTGGGATAAGTTACACTGGGTGCCTCAGAGTGTTTTATTTTTACCACAATGTAAAGGAGGACATGGTTTAATGCACATACAGAGCAGGTTAACAACTTTCAGACTACAGTTTTTACAGAAATACCTTTTAGGGCCCAAAGATCTGGTCTGAAAAGACGCGGCAAACCGCATTTTAAAAAGGACTGAAGGACTGGGGTTAGACAGAGCATTGTGTTTAATGGATCCAAAGGTTTTAAATGTGTCTTTTTTACCTCCTTTTTATAAAGCACTTTTTAACACATGGAGTTTTTTACCCTGCAAAAAACTTGAAAAGACAGTTTCTCTTCACTGGCTCCTAGTAGAGCCTCTCATCAAAGGAGCCAGGCTGGACATAGAGGACTCCACAACACCAGGTCTCTCCAGGACGCTGAGTTCCTGTGGAGTCTTTACACTAAGAAATCTAGTGGATATAGCTGGACCTGGTCTGAGGGACGCGTCGGCGCTGGCCCTACACATTGGACAGAAGTCTATCCGACAGACGAGCAACTTCTTAAACATATGGAGAAGAAAACTAACGGAGGAGGAACTGGAGATGCTGGAGGAGTATAAGGAAGGGGTTGAAACTCCTGAATAGGGACGATCCATTTCCTGAGATGGGCTTCACACAGAAGGAGGACGACTCTTCAACCTCATGTGCTTTAGAGTTGTACAGTGCTAAAGGGAAAGCAGTGTACAACTGATTTGTGGAAATATTAAATGAATGTAAACTGTCTGGTCAAGAGGACACGGTGTGGAGGAAGAAACTGGGCATGGACAGAGGAGTGAAACCAGTGTGGAACGTTTTATATAAGCCTCCTCTGAACAAGAGATCTGCAGATTTACAATGGAGGATTTTACATGGAGCTGTTGCAGTCAACGCTTTTATCTCCAAGATCAATCCATCAGTATCCAGCGAATGTCCTTTCTGTGGACAAACAGAGACTGTGATTCACTGGTTTTATGACTGCAACAGACTCAAGGACATTTTTAACACTCTAGAAATGGGTTTTAGTTGTTTTAAGGTGCCATGGTCAAAAACCGCTTTCATTTTAGGATCTGGTTTTAAAAAGTCTGATGCCGCTAAGTGGGAACTGTTCATTTTTTTGATAGGAGTGGTTAAAATGTCTATTTATTGCAGCAGAAGGAATAAAGTGGAGGACAGAGCTGGACAGGAAATACTTCCTAGTTTTATGTCATTAGTGAAAACCAGAGTGTGGATTGATTTTAGGTTCTTTAAAGCAGTGAACAATGTGACTGATTTTATCCAGAGGTGGTGCTATAATCATGTGATCTGCTCTGTGTCTGGAGACGCTCTGATTTTTAATAATATGTTCAAGTAGATTCTGCTCATGACATGAAATGAAATGAAGTAACGTTATTTATTGTTCCAAATGATTGTCTGTAAATAAAATTTTAATAAAGGGTTTTTAAAAATCAAAAAAAAAAATCTTTCTTCTAATCTTTCTTCATTTGTTCATCCTCTAAGTATCTACTTATTCAAACAATAAAAATCTATCAAAGTTATTTTGACTGTTTATCTTTTGTCACATAAACCTTAAAGTAAGAACATCAGTTACAATCATGAACACACTCCAATAAGAACCATTTAACCTTAATTGCAGATTTAATTTTTATTGTATGTTTTAGGGGTGGCACAGTGGAGAGGTGGTTAGCACTGATGCCCCACAGCAAGAAGGGTACTCCAGCTTCCTCCCACCATCCAAAGAGATGCTCATTAGGTTCATTGGTGATTCTAAATTGGCCATAGGTGTGAATGTGAGTGTGAATGGTTGTCTGTCTCTGTGTGTGGCCCTGCGATGGACTGACGACCTTGTCCAGGGTGTACCCCTGCCATCGCCCCATGACAGCTGGGATAGGCTCCAGCAGACCCCCGTGACCCTTAACAGGACTAAATGGGTATAGAAGATGAAGATGTATTTTTTAGTATTATCAGAATATGTGTTATGATCTTTGGTTAGTTTTAATTAAGAGTAATATTTAACCCATGTTAAGACTATGTCAGTGTTACATCATCCAGTTGTCTGTTCTTTTAGATTCTTATTTGTTCTAAATGATTCCATATACATAATTCTGATAATCTCTATTTAAATATTTATTAATAATACATTTGTCAGGTTTCAGTGTAAAAAGCAGGGTATCATCTGCATCAAGTGATTTAAGACTAATCTGATCTAGTCATTGAAACCAAATGAGAGAATTTTTTTAACAGTAAAAACAACAGCACAGTCTCTGTTTTTTGATGTCTGTCAGCAGAAGGAAAAAAACTCTCATTTGCATTGATTGTACTAATGCTGATAACATGTTCAAATAATAAAGACCTACTCATCCAATCATCTGTCTCTGTGAATATTCTGAATGTGGAACTGCTGTCACATGTTGCTGCATTAAATGTAGACAGGAGATACATTAATCAATAAACACTGAGTTTGTCTGAGTTTCATTATTAAAGATGATTAAGAATGAATTATCACTCTATGTCTGACTGTTTGATGAATTGTTCTGTATAAAGTAGTTTGTTGAGAAAGTTTAATGAACTAAAAGATGCTCACAGTGCTTGAATATTAAACATACTGATGGTACTATTTAGTTTCTACTCATTATTCCTCTGAGTCTGAAAGTAAGGAAAATATTTCTTTTTAAATGTTATTGTTGTAAATTGACAATTTAGTTATAAACAATATAAAGTCTTTAAATGATGTGTTTTTGTATCAAATCAGTTTTTACTGCATACAATGTGAAACGTGAAAAAGAAGCTGTTATCATTGTGGTCTGTTATTAATGATCAGTGAATGATTCTGTTGATTCAGATCAGTTCCTCTTCAGCTGAGGGAGGTTTTTGTACGACGTTGTATCACTGTGTGAACGGGAAGCTGTTACACTGCTGACAATAATAAACTCCTGAATCTTCAGTCTGAACTCTACTGACTGTCAGAGTGAAGTCAGTCCCAGATCCTCTTCCACCAAAAGATCTGAAACTCCAGACTGACGAGTTGTAGAATGATAAACTAAGAGAAGAGCTATTGAGACAAATCCAGCATGGAGAAAGATGACCAACATCCAAACAGAAGAGGATCATTGGTTGAACATGGAGAATAGATGGAAGAAGCTCAGTGCTGCTTGGTTCAGTGTTTCTCCATCATTGTGTTCAACCTGGTTACATCCTGAAGCAAAGTTTTCAGCAGAGAGTCTCACCCTGAACAAGGAGCCCCAGGGTGGTCAGCAGCAGAGTCAGTGACATCATCATTGTGCTGCTGGCGTGCCGTGTTTCCCTCTCACTGCTAATACTCTACATATTTACATACTGACATAATGACATGTAGAGGATATTGATGGTCTGCTAGGAAACTGATCCAGTGACTTGAGGACAGCTTGGTTCTGGAATATTCTCTTTGTGATCATTCTCAATGATATTAATATTAATGACTGAACGATTATTGATCACAAACATTGATGATGTTGATCTGTGACTTCATTTTTACTTTTGATGGGATTTAAATGAGATTAATGTGATCCAGCATGAAGCTGAGGTCAAAGGTCAAGAACAAGGTTTTTAACTGACACAGTTAATTAGGATGTATGAAATAGGAGTGTATGATCTGAATGAACGTTAATCAACGTCTGGCTGGTGTGTTCAGTGAACTGTATCAGTGTCTGCAGTAGCTTCCAGCTGCAGCAGTCACTTCAGTTTCTGTTCAGTCTGACTGAGGGAGGTTTTTGTACGACGTTTTTTCACTGTGTGAACACCCACTGACTGTTGGGATAGTGAAGACTCTGACAGTAATAAACTGCTGCATCTTCAGTCTGGACTCCACTGATGGTCAGAGTGAAGTCAGAGTTTGATCCACCATCTGTAAAACGATTTGGTGTCCCTGATACTCGACTGCCAACCCAGTAAAAGAGGAGTTTAGGAACTCCTCCATCTCTCTGTTGGTACCAGGCTAAATTGACGCCATTATAAACACTCTGACTGGTCCTACAGTTGATGGTGACTGATCCTCCCAGAGCAGACCTCACTGCTCCAGGCTGAGTCACTGTGTACTGGCCTCTGGACTCTGAGGATACAGAGACAAAAACATAAAGCAGCTTGATGGTTTTGTGGGCTTCATTTCAGAGGGACGGATGTTGATAGAGGAGAGGAGTTTGATTCTCTGGACTTTACCTGTGAAGCAGCAGCAGAGGAGAGTCCAGATGAGGACGCAGATCAAAGTCATGTTTTTGATGAGGAGGATTTTCTGTGGCTTCTGTTGTCATGAAGGACAGCTGTCAGTCATCCAGTGTTCAACTCTCAGGACTATAAACTCTCCCAGAGCACTGGAGCATGGTGCTGCTGATGCAAAGTGGCTCTCTATGGAAATGATCTGAATGACTCCAACAGGGACTTGGATCACTCTGATCATGCTGTTGATCAATGGATCAATCACTTCATCAGGATACTGATCAGTAATGTGTCAGTGTTCATTTATTTGTCTGTGACTTGAGGTCGACTTAAATAAATTTACACCACAACATTTGAATTAATTCCCTTCAGTCTCATGTCAGTGTAATCATTGAATGTAGTTCAACTAAATTATTATTAATATTTAATTTATCAGGATCTAAGATGAACATGTGTCTATGATACTTATTTATGTTTGGAAAGATTTATTGAAGACTTTCTATATTTAATGTTCTACTTTATTTAACTAAACAATAAAATAAATTGTTAAGTTTCACAATAAACGTGAATTCAAATGATGTAAATTACTTTTCAACACTTTAACCTCTTAATACATAAACTGTGTGATCTAAGAATCAGTTTGTTGAGTTTGTTTGTTTCAAAGTCAGAGAGTCGTGTCTCTCTCCAGTCAGAGGTTTTTGTACGGCGGCTCAATGAGTTTGTATCACTGTGGTGGACTTTTGGTGGAGGAACCAGACTGGAAGTTGGAAGTAAGTCAAACTTACAGCTGTTTTATTTTAGGAGCTATTCTCTCTTTTTATTTTCTTGACTTTTTATTCATCAGGCAGGAAAACTAAACATCTTTCCATGGAATATTTTTACATTTATCTTTCTGCACCAAGAGACAAAGTTCACTTCAGATATTTCAAACTCATATCAATGAATGTAAAACATTGTATGGTTCAGAGGATAAATCCTTCTTTGTGCTTTTAATGGTCAAGTTGAATTTTGAGGGCTTGTAGGTTTAGTTCATTCTGACAAAGTCAGAGAGCCGTGTCTCTCTCCAGTCAGAGGTTTTTGTACGGCGCCTCAATGAGTTTGTATCACTGTGGTACACGTTCGGTGGAGGAACCAGACTGGAAGTTGGAAGTAAGTTTCTACTGTATTTAATACTAAATACTAGATTGTAGATTTATCTTTTCAAAGCCTTTTCATGACTGTTTGAAGAAGAGTCAAATATGTCTCTTTTCTTTCCAACAGTTTCAGTTTTCATGTTTTTCTCTCTCCTCATGGAGGCTAACTCAGATCAGCTTTGACGAAGTTTGATTTTCACGTTTGTGTCAAAGTGAAATTTCAAAGCTTGAAGTGTAGAAAGGATCAAAGTTCATTGGTCTATGATCAGTTTGTAATGTGACATCAAAATAACTGTTGCTAGGATGGATTCAGTTTGACGTTTGAAATCATTTCAACAGTTTGTTAAATAATGATTGAAGTCCTCTTGAAGATCATTTTGTGGCAGTGAGCTGCTTCTCTCTACTTGTTTCCACTAAATCCTTTAAAGTCATGTATGGTTCACATGTTGATGATGTTGAAGACAAACTTTTCTTGGAAATGTTGAGACATGTGCTTCTTTAGTTTCCAGTGTAGTTGGACATATTTCAGGTCAAACTGGATGATGATTGTCTCTGTGCTGATATGCATGAGAGCTTTCTGAAAGGGAAGTGAAACAATGTGTGAGTGAGTGACTGGTGGAGCAGAAAAAGCATCTGACAGAAAGTTCTTCAAGGAGAAAATCAACTCTCTCACAGTAAAGGTGTCCAAGTGTCTGCTGTTTGATTGACAGCTGTGTGCTCCCTGTCCTCCTAGGTGATGTCCGTCCCTCCCTGACGGTGCTGCCTCCCTCCGTGGAGGAGCTGGAGAAGGGGAAGGCCACGCTCATGTGCCTGGCCAACAAGGGCTTCCCCTCAGACTGGAGTCTGTCCTGGAAGGTGGACGGCAGCAGCAGCATCAGCTGGGAGGAGAGCAGGAGCCCCGGGGTGCTGCAGAAGGACGGCCACTACAGCTGGAGCAGCACCCTGAGGCTCCCTGCAGACCAGTGGGGGAAGGTGGGCTCTGTGACCTGTGAGGCCAGCCAGGGCTCCCAGACTCCGCTCTCAGAGACACTGAGGAGAGACCAGTGTTCCCAGTCCTGACCTGACTCACTGGGACTCTCAGACTGCTTTCACTCTCTCTCTGCTCTCTGTCTTTTCTTTGTCATGTTCCAATTTACTGGCTTCTTTCTGTGTTTCAATGTTGTTTCACTGTTTCTAAATAATAAAGACCTGCACATCAGCTCAGGTTCCATCATTTCTATCTCTATCCAGAATCATGTTGATAAACTCAGTAAAACAAAGTGAACGCCCAGATATTTTAGTCTCAATCAGTCTGAATGGAGCAGGACTCTAAAAGGTTTCTGCTACAGTCAGAGCAGATCTTCCTGGAATAATAAACCTTTGTGAACATTTCCTGATCAATCATCCAGTCATCTCACTGTTTCATTCATTAACTCACTAGTAGAAACTCACTGGCCACTTTATTAGGTACACTAGTGTCAACAGTCCTGCTCTAATCTTGTCTTCATGAAGGTTCTGGTATTCAGCTTTAGTTTCTAATAACTCAGAGAGATGTTGATTCAGCTGTGTCTTTATCTTGTAGTACTATTGAAGTGACATGTGTTCCTAATATTTTGACTGATCACAGTCAGTGGGGTAGGCTAAATAACAGAAACACTTTAGTGTTTAATTCAGTCCAGTTTAACAGCACCACAATGATCATCCAGTTGAATTGCAGCATCTCTGAAGCTGTTTCTACATCAACTCAACATTATTTAGATTAGAATGACTTCACTGGTGTACCTAATGAACTGGACAGTGGAGGTTTAAAATAATATTCTCTTCTTCATGTGACTCATTTATTGCTTCCATGTGCATCATCTTTGATTATGAAGTTTCCTGATGCTGATCTTTGTCTTCATATTTTATTAATGCTGGATGTAGTTGAGACTGAGCTGAGGTCAAAGGTCATGACCAAGCTTTGTAACATTTAGATAGGTAGATAGATAGATTTAAAGAGCTACAGAATGGATTAGTGTGTGTTCATTGAACTGTATCAGTGTCTGCAGTAGCTTCCAGCTGCAGCAGTCACTTCAGTTTCTGTTCAGTCTGACTGAGGGAGGTTTTTGTACGACGCTTTTTCACTGTGTGAACACATTCTGACTGTTGATGTAGTGATAACTCTGACAGTAATAAACTGCTGCATCTTCAGCCTGGACTCCACTGATGGTCAGAGTGAAGTCAGAGTTTGATCCACCATCTGTGAAACGATTTGGTGTCCCTGATACTCAATTACCAACATAGTAAAAAAGGAGTTTAGGAACTCCTCCATCTCTCTGTTGGTACCAGGCTAAATAGTTGCCATTATAAACATTCTGACTGGTCCTACAGTTGATGGTGATTGATCCTCCCAGAGCAGAGCTCACTGCTCCAGGCTGAGTCACTGTGTACTGGCCTCTGGACTCTGAGGATACAGAGACAAAAACATAAAGCAGCTTGATGGTTTTGTGGGCTTCATTTCAGAGGGACGGATGTTGATAGAGGAGAGGAGTTTGATTCTCTGGACTTTACCTGTGAAGCAGCAGCAGAGGAGAGTCCAGATGAGGACGCAGATCAAAGTCATGTTTTTGATGAGGAGGATTTCTGTGGCTTCTGTTGTCATGAAGGACAGCTGTCAGTCATCCAGTGTTCAACTCTCAGGACTATAAACTCTCCCAGAGCACTGGAGCATGGTGCTGCTGATGCAAAGTGGCTCTCTATGGAAATGATCTGAGTGACTCCAACAGGGACTTGGATCACTCTGATCACGCTGTTGATCAATGGATCAATCACTTCATTGTTGTATTGATTATTAAACGATCTTACATTTAATCTCTTGAATCTATCTTCTTTTAAAATGTCTCCTTTCTTATTTTCTCTTTTTAAGTCAGGTGATCAATCAGTTATCAGTACTGATGTCTATAGTTATATTAATATTTTATTTATTTAGTCTTTTATGTGTATGCATCATTAACATGTATTGCATATGCATGTGTTATAATATTACCAGTTTTTAAATGAATCTGTCTTTAACTAAATGAAACTCAATATGACTTTTACAAAGTAATTTAATATGAAATGAATTCTCACTAACATCTAATTTCATTCACTGTGTTCTACTGTGTTATTTTCAGTTTTCCTATCAGCTGACAAAATGATCCAAACAGTGAATGATTGAGTTGAGTTTGTTTGTTTCAAAGTCAGAGAGCCGTGTCTCTCTCCAGTCAGAGGTTTTTGTACGGCGGCTCAATGAGTTTGTATCACTGTGGTGGACTTTTGGTGGAGGAACCAGACTGGAAGTTGGAAGTAAGTCAAACTTAAAGCTGTTTTATTTTAGGAGCTATTCTCTCTTTTTATTTTCTTGACTTTTTATTCATCAGGCAGGAAAACTAAACATCTTTCCATGGAATATTTTTACATTTATCTTTCTGCACCAAGAGACAAAGTTCACTTCAGATATTTCAAACTCATATCAATGAATGTAAAACATTAGTATGGTCCAGAGGATAAATCCTTCTTTGTGCTTTTAATGGTCAAGTTGAATTTTGAGGGCTTGTAGGTTTAGTTCAGTCAGACAAAGTCAAAAAGCTGTGTCTCTCTCCAGTCAGAGGTTTTTGTACGGCGCCTCAATGAGTTTGTATCACTGTGGTACACGTTTGGTGGAGGAACCAGACTGGAAGTTGGAAGTAAGTTTCTACTGTATTTAATACTAAATACTAGATTGTAGATTCATCTTTTCAAAGCCTTTTCATGACTGTTTGAAGAAGAGTCAAATATGTCTCTTTTCTTTCCAACAGTTTCAGTCTTCATGTTTTTCTCTCTCCTCATGGAGGCTAACTCAGATCAGCTTTGATGAAGTTTGATTTTCACGTTTGTGTCAAAGTGAAATTTCAAAGCTTGAAGTGTAGAAAGGATCAAAGTTCATTGCTCCTATGATCAGTTTGTAATGTGACATCAAAATAACTGTTGCTAGGATGGATTCAGTTTGACGTTTGAAATCATTTCAACAGTTTGTTAAATAATGATTGAAGTCCTCTTGAAGATCATTTTGTGGCAGTGAGCTGCTTCTCTCTACTTGTTTCCACTAAATCCTTTAAAGTCATGTATGGTTCACATGTTGATGATGTTGAAGACAAACTTTTCTTGGAAATGTTGAGACATGTGCTTCTTTAGTTTCCAGTGTAGTTGGACATATTTCAGGTCAAACTGGATGATGATTGTCTCTGTGCTGATATGCATGAGAGCTTTCTGAAAGGGAAGTGAAACAATGTGTGAGTGAGTGACTGGTGGAGCAGAAAAAGCATCTGACAGAAAGTTCTTCAAGGAGAAAATCAACTCTCTCACAGTAAAGATGTCCAAGTGTCTGCTGTTTGATTGACAGCTGTGTGCTCCCTGTCCTCCTAGGTGATGTCCGTCCCACCCTGACGGTGCTGCCTCCCTCCGTGGAGGAGCTGGAGAAGGGGAAGGCCACGCTCATGTGCCTGGCCAACAAGGGCTTCCCCTCAGACTGGAGTCTGTCCTGGAAGGTGGACGGCAGCAGCAGCATCAGCTGGGAGGAGAGCAGGAGCCCCGGGGTGCTGCAGAAGGACGGCCACTACAGCTGGAGCAGCACCCTGAGGCTCCCTGCAGACCAGTGGGGGAAGGTGGGCTCTGTGACCTGTGAGGCCAGCCAGGGCTCCCAGACTCCGCTCTCAGAGACACTGAGGAGAGACCAGTGTTCCCAGTCCTGACCTGACTCACTGGGACTCTCAGACTGCTTTCACTCTCTCTCTGCTCTCTGTCTTTTCTTTGACATGTTCCAATTTACTGGCTTCTTTCTGTGTTTCAATGTTGTTTCACTGCTTCTAAATAATAAAGACCTTCTCATCAACTCACTTGTTCTCATGTTGACTCTTTTCAATCATTTCATTTTACTTTATTTTTTAAATCCTGAGAAGAACTGAGATGATAAAACAGTTTGTGATTGGGTAAAGGAAGTGTAAGGTTCCATCATTTCTATCTCTATCCAGAATCATGTTGATAAACTCAGTAAAACAAAGTGAACGTCCAGATATTTTAGTCTCAATCAGTCTGAATGTAGCAGGACTCTAAAAGGTTTCTGCTACAGTCAGAGCAGATCTTCCTGGAATAATAAACCTTTGTGAACATTTCATGATCAATCATCCAGTCATCTCACTGTTTCATTCATTAACTCACTAGTAGAAACTCACTGGCCACTTTATTAGGTACACTAGTGTCAACAGTCCTGCTCTAATCTTGTCTTCATGAAGGTTCTGGTATTCAGCTTTAGTTTCTAATAACTCAGAGAGATGTTGATTCAGCTGTGTCTTCATTTTGTAGTACTATTGAAGTGACATGTGTTCCTAATATTTTGACACTGCAGTCAGTGGGATAGGCTAAATAACAGAAACACTTTAGTGTTTAATTCAGTCCAGTTTAACAGCACCACAATGATCATCCAGTTGAACAGCATCTCTGAAGCTGTTTCTACATCAACTCAACATTATTTAGATTAGAATGACTTCACTGGTGTACCTAATGAACTGGACAGTGGAGGTTTAAAATAATATTCTCTTCTTCATGTGACTCATTTATTGCTTCCATGTGCATCATTTTTGATTATGAAGTTTCCTGATGCTGATCTTTGTCTTCATATTTTATTAATGCTGGATGTAGTAGAGACTGAGCTGAGGTCAAAGGTCATGACTAAGCTCTGTAACATTTACTGTCCCTCTCTGTCTTTTCTTTATTCACCAGCAAAACAAATAAGAACCTGATCGAGAACATCGTGTCTTTCAGGTGAAAGAAGATTATCTGTTCACAGAATGTAAAAGCAAACCTATGTGCTTAGTCTGCTTTGAGTCGTTATCTGCCATGAAATAGTTCAATTTAAGTTGCAGCTACAACACGTTGCACAAAGCTAAATACGAGAAGTACACTGAAGCTGCAAGGGCTGCTATCATAGCGGACCTTAAATCAAAAGTACGCAACCAACAGCGACTTTTTAACAATGCCCACTGCTGGTAGTGGTGAGGTAGAGTGGGTATTCAGGGAAAATGTTAAACTCTTTCTTAGTGAAAAAATGCACAAATTAATTAAGTAAATAAAAAACTAAATCAGAGTAAGTTTTTTTTGTTGTTGTTTGCTTCAATAATAATATATATACATATATACACACACACGCACACACACATTTAAAATGGCAGTTTTATCATATGTAGTTAAGTGAGCGGTCTGGACTTGAAGTTCAACACATTCTTTTCGTCATCCATATCTGCTCAAGGAGCTTTGGTTCTGGTTGTCATCCAGATGTAGAACTTCCTGGCAGAGCAGAGGGTCATGATCACAGAATGTGAATGAATTAAGAGTGAAGCACAATGTATTTTTATCTATGTACATTGTGTTAGTGTGTGTTCAGTGAACTGTATCAGTGTCTGCAGTAGCTTCCAGCTGCAGCAGTCACTTCAGTTTCTGTTCAGTCTGACTGAGGGAGGTTTTTGTACGACGTTTTTTCACGGTGTGAACACAGCTTGACTGTTGGGATAGTGAAAACTCTGACAGTAATAAACTGCTGCATCTTCAGTCTGGACTCCACTGATGGTCAGAGTGAAGTCAGAGTTTGATCCACCATCTGTAAAACGATTTGGTGTCCCTGATACTCGACCTCCAACATAGTAAAAAAGGAGTTTATGAACTCCTCCATCTCTCTGTTGGTACCAGGCTAAACGGTTGCTACTATAAACATTCTGACTGGTCCTACAGTTGATGGTGATTGATCCTCCCAGAGCAGACCTCACTGCTCCAGACTGAGTCACTGTGTACTGGCCTCTGGACTCTGAGGATACAGAGACAAAAACATAAAGCAGCTTGATGGTTTTGTGGGCTTCATTTCAGAGGGACGGATGTTGATAGAGGAGAGGAGTTTGATTCTCTGGACTTTACCTGTGAAGCAGCAGCAGAGGAGAGTCCAGATGAGGACGCAGATCAAAGTCATGTTTTTGATGAGGAGGATTTCTGTGGCTTCTGTTGTCATGAAGGACAGCTGTCAGTCATCCAGTGTTCAACTCTCAGGACTATAAACTCTCCCAGAGCACTGGAGCATGGTGCTGCTGATGCAAAGTGGCTCTCTATGGAAATGATCTGAGTGACTCCAACAGGGACTTGGATCACTCTGATCATGCTGTTGATCAATGGATCAATCACTTCATTGTTGTATTGATTATTAAAGGATCTTACATTTAATCTCTTGAATCTATCTTCTTTTAAAATGTCTCCTTTCTTATTTTTTCTTTTTAAGTCAGGTGATCAGTCAGTTATCAGTATTGGTCTGGAACATGTCTGTAGTTATATTAATATTTTATTTATTTAGTCTTTTATGTGTATGTATTATTAAAATGTATTGCATGTGCATGTGTTATAATATTACCAGTTTTTAAATGAATCTGTCTTTAACTAAATGAAACTCAATATGACTTTTACAAAGTAATGTAATATGAAATGAATTCTCACTAACATCTAAATTCATTCAATGTGTTCTACTGTGTTATTTTCAGTTTTCCTATCAGCTGACAAAATTATCCAAACAGTGAATGATTGAGTCAAGCTTGTTTGTTTCAAAGTCAGAGAGCCGTGTCTCTCTCCAGTCAGAGGTTTTTGTACGGCGGCTCAATGAGTTTGTATCACTGTGGTTGACTTTTGGTGGAGGAACCAGACTGGAAGTTGGAAGTAAGTCAAACTTAAAGCTGTTTTATTTTAGGAGCTATTCTCTCTTTTTATTTTCTTGACTTTTTATTCATCAGGCAGGAAAACTAAACATCTTCCCATGGAATATTTTTACATTTATCTTTCTGCACCAAGAGACAAAGTTCACTTCAGATATTTCAAACTCATATCAATGAATGTAAAACATTAGTAGGGTTCAGAGGATAAATCCTTCTTTGTGGTTTTAATGGTCAAGTTGAATTTTGAGGGCTTGTAGGTTTAGTTCAGTCAGACAAAGTCAGAGAGCCGTGTCTCTCTCCAGTCAGAGGTTTTTGTACGGCGCCTCAATGAGTTTGTATCACTGTGGTACACGTTCGGTGGAGGAACCAGACTGGAAATTGGAAGTAAGTTTCTACTGTATTTAATACTAAATACTAGATTGTAGATTCATCTTTTCAAAGCCTTTTCATGACTGTTTGAAGAAGAGTCAAATATGTCTCTTTTCTTTCCAACAGTTTCAGTTTTCATGTTTTTCTCTCTCCTCATGGAGGCTAACTCAGATCAGCTTTGATGAAGTTTGATTTTCACGTTTGTGTCAAAGTGAAATTTCAAAGCTTGAAGTGTAGAAAGGATCAAAGTTCATTGGTCTATGATCAGTTTGTAATGTGACATCAAAATAACTGTTGCTAGGATGGATTCAGTTTGACGTTTGAAATCATGTCAACAGTTTGTTAAATAATGATTGAAGTCCACATGAAGATCATTTTGTGGCAGTGAGCTGCTTCTCTCTACTTGTTTCCACTAAATCCTTTAAAGTCATGTATGGTTCACATGTTGATGATGTTGAAGACAAACTTTTCTTGGAAATGTTGAGACATGTGCTTCTTTAGTTTCCAGTGTAGTTGGACATATTTCAGGTCAAACTGGATGATGATTGTCTCTGTGCTGATATGCATGAGAGCTTTCTGAAAGGGAAGTGAAACAATGTGTGAGTGAGTGACTGGTGGAGCAGAAAAAGCATCTGACAGAAAGTTCTTCAAGGAGAAAATCAACTCTCTCACAGTAAAGGTGTCCAAGTGTCTGCTGTTTGATTGACAGCTGTGTGCTCCCTGTCCTCCTAGGTGATGTCCGTCCCACCCTGACGGTGCTGCCTCCCTCCGTGGAGGAGCTGGAGAAGGGGAAGGCCACGCTCATGTGCCTGGCCAACAAGGGCTTCCCCTCAGACTGGAGTCTGTCCTGGAAGGTGGACGGCAGCAGCAGCATCAGCTGGGAGGAGAGCAGGAGCCCCGGGGTGCTGCAGAAGGACGGCCACTACAGCTGGAGCAGCACCCTGAGGCTCCCTGCAGACCAGTGGGGGAAGGTGGGCTCTGTGACCTGTGAGGCCAGCCAGGGCTCCCAGACTCCGCTCTCAGAGACACTGAGGAGAGACCAGTGTTCCCAGTCCTGACCTGACTCACTGGGACTCTCAGACTGCTTTCACTCTCTCTCTGCTCTCTGTCTTTTCTTTGACATGTTCCAATTTACTGGCTTCTTTCTGTGTTTCAATGTTGTTTCACTGCTTCTAAATAATAAAGACCTTCTCATCAACTCACTTGTTCTCATGTTGACTCTTTTCAATCATTTCATTTTACTTTATTTTTTAAATCCTGAGAAGAACTGAGATGATAAAACAGTTTGTGATTGGGTAAAGGAAGTGTAAGGTTCCATCATTTCTATCTCTATCCAGAATCATGTTGATAAACTCAGTAAAACAAAGTGAACGTCCAGATATTTTAGTCTCAATCAGTCTGAATGGAGCAGGACTCTAAAAGGTTTCTGCTACAGTCAGAGCAGATCTTCCTGGAATAATAAACCTTTGTGAACATTTCCTGATCAATCATCCAGTCATCTCACTGTTTCATTCATTAACTCACTAGTAGAAACTCACTGGCCACTTTATTAGGTACACTAGTGTCAACAGTCCTGCTCTAATCTTGTCTTCATGAAGGTTCTGGTATTCAGCTTTAGTTTCTAATAACTCAGAGAGATGTTGATTCAGCTGTGTCTTCATTTTGTAGTACTATTGAAGTGGCATGTGTTCCTAATATTTTGACACTGCAGTCAGTGGGATAGGCTAAATAACAGAAACACTTTAGTGTTTAATTCAGTCCAGTTTAACAGCACCACAATGATCATCCAGTTGAATTACAGCATCTCTGAAGCTGTTTCTACATCAACTCAACATTATTTAGATTAGAATGACTTCACTGGTGTACCTAATGAACTGGACAGTGAAGGTTTAAAATAATATTCTCTTCTTCATGTGTCTCATTTATTGCTTCCATGTGCATCATCTTTGATTATGAAGTTTCCTGATGCTGATCTTTGTCTTCATATTTTATTAATGCTGGATGTAGTAGAGACTGAGCTGAGGTCAAAGGTCATGACCAAGCTTTGTAACATTTTCTGTCCCTCTCTGTCTTTTCTTTATTCACCAGCAAAATAAATAAGGACATTTACATTTAATTATGTATGAATGGATGGAAAAGGTTATATGATTAAGATAATTGTTAAATTATCCTATTCACATTATTTATGTCTCTCTATCTCTGTTTAGGAACTTGTAAAGTTATATTTCTGAGCAGTAGTCTGAGTTTTAGATAAAGAGAAAACATTTGAGTTTGGTTCTTAAGATGTGTTTACAGAGACGGTTAAGTAAAGATAGGTATGGTTAAGTTAAAGAGCTACAGAATGGATTAGTGTGTGTTTAGTGAACTGTATCAGTGTCTGCAGTAGCTTCCAGCTGCAGCAGTCACTTCAGTTTCTGTTCAGTCTGACTGAGGGAGGTTTTTGTACGACGCTTTTTCACTGTGTGAACACACGCTGACTGTTGGGATAGTGAAAACTCTGACAGTAATAAACTGCTGCATCTTCAGTCTGGACTCCACTGATGGTCAGAGTGAAGTCAGAGTTTGATCCACCATCTGTAAAACGATTTGGTGTCCCTGATACTCGATTGCCAACATAGTAAAAAAGGAGTTTAGGAACTCCTCCATCTCTCTGTTGGTACCAGGCTAAATAGTTGCTATAAATATTCTGACTGGTCCTACAGTTGATGGTGACTGATCCTCCCAGAGCAGAGCTCACTGCTCCAGGCTGAATCACTGTGTACTGGCCTCTGGACTCTGAGGATACAGAGACAAAAACATAAAGCAGCTTGATGGTTTTGTGGGCTTCATTTCAGAGGGACGGATGTTGATAGAGGAGAGGAGTTTGATTCTCTGGACTTTACCTGTGAAGCAGCAGCAGAGGAGAGTCCAGATGAGGACGCAGATCAAAGTCATGTTTTTGATGAGGAGGATTTCTGTGGCTTCTGTTGTCATGAAGGACAGCTGTCAGTCATCCAGTGTTCAACTCTCAGGACTATAAACTCTCCCAGAGCACTGGAGCATGGTGCTGCTGATGCAAAGTGGCTCTCTATGGAAATGATCTGACTGTTAGTGAATTAGACTTTATTGTCTCCAGGGAGAAAATACAGACATCTGATCTCCATTTTTTTACACAGGTATAACTAAGAGAGAAACATGTGGTACAACAGAACACCACACATCAGTTACAGACAGATCAGAGGAACAGGTTTCAACAATGATTCATCATGTGTTTCCTCAGTTGCTGAAGCTACCATGTGTTTTACAAAATTAAGCCTCCATTGTTGAGCTGTGGCTCAGTCGGTAGAGCGGGTTGTCCACAAACTATAGGGTTAGCGGTTTGATCCCCGGAATGTGCCACATGCCAAAGTGTCCTTGAGGAAGACACTGAACCCCCAGTTGCTCCCAGTGCGTGGCACTGGTGTGTGAGTGAATGGGTAGATGTGTCTCTGATTGTAAAGTGCTCTGAGTACCAATAAGTATAAAAGCGCTATATAAAAGCAAGGCCATTTACCATTTACTATTTACCATTGTTGAACAGAGAGGTTATCTGTGAGCAAGGGGAGAATGACAGTGAGGTACACTACCGTTCAAAAGTTTGGGGTCACATTGAAATGTCCTTATTTTTGAAGGAAAAGCACTGTACTTTTCAATGAAGATAACTTTAAACTAGTCTTAACTTTAAAGAAATACACTCTATACATTGCTAATGTGGTAAATGACTATTCTAGCTGCAAATGTCTGGTTTTTGGTGCAATATCTACATAGGTGTATAGAGGCCTAGTTCCAGCCACTATCACTCCAGTGTTCTAATGGTGAAATGTGTTTGCTCATTGGCTCAGAAGGCTAATTGAAGATTAGAAAACCCTTGTGCAATCATGTTCACACATCTGAAAACAGTTTAGCTCTTTACAGAAGCTACAAAACTGATCTTCCTTTGAGCAGATTGAGTTTCTGGAGCATTACATTTGTGGGGTCAATTAAACGCTCAAAATGGCCAGAAAAAGAGAACTTTCATCTGAAACTCGACAGTCTATTCTTGTTCTTCGAAATGAAGGCTATTCCATGTGAGAAATTGCTAAGAAATTGAAGATTTCCTACAACGGTGTGTACTACTCCCTTCAGAGGACAGCAGAAACAGGCTCTAACCAGAGTAGAAAAAGAAGTGGGAGGCCGCGTAGCACAACTGTGCAAGAAGATAAGTTCATTAGAGTCTCTAGTTTGAGAAACAGGCGCCTCGCAGGTCCCCAACTGGCATCTTCATTAAATAGTACCCGCAAAACACCAGTGTCAACATCTACAGTGAAGAGGCGGCTGCGGGATTCTGGGCTTCAGGGCAGAGTGGCAAAGAAAAAGCCATATCTGAGACTGGCCAATAAAAGAAAAAGATTAAGATGGGCAAAAGAACACAGACATTGGACAGAGGAAGACTGGAAAAAAGTGTTGTGGACGGACGAATCTAAGTTTGAGGTGTTTGGATCACAAAGAAGAATGTTTGTGAGACGCAGAACAAATGAAAAGATGCTGGAAGAATGCCTGACGCCATCTGTTAAGCATGGTGGAGGTAATGTGATGGTCTGGGGTTGCTTTGGTGCTGGTAAGGTGGGAGATTTGTACAGGGTAAAAGGGATTCTGAATAAGGAAGGCTATCACTCCATTTTGCAACGCCATGCCATACCCAGTGGACAGCGCTTGATTGGAGCCAATTTCATCCTACAACAGGACAATGACCCTAAACACACCTCCAAATTGTGCAAGAAGTATTTAGAGCAGAAGCAGGAAGCTCATATTCTATCGGTGATGGAGTGGCCAGCGCAGTCACCAGATCTGAACCCCATTGAGCTGTTGTGGGAGCAGCTTGACCGTATGGTACGCAAGAAGTGCCCATCCAACCAATCCAACTTGTGGGAGCTGCTTCTGGAAGCGTGGGGTGCAATTTCTCCAGATTACCTCAACAAATTAACAGCTAGAATGCCAAAGATCTGCAATGCTGTAATTGCTGCAAATGGAGGATTCTTTTACGAAAGCAAAGTTTGATGTAAAATCTTATTTCAAATACAAATCATCATTATTTCTAACCTTGTCAATGTCTTGACTCTATTTTCTATTCATTTCACAACGTATGGTGGTGAATAAGTGTGACTTTTCATGGAAAACACAAAATTGTTTGGGTGACCCCAAACTTTTGAACGGTAGTGTATGTGGTGGTGGTGGTGAGGGTCTAGTGCAGTCATCAGTGTAGAGAATCTAAAGGAAGTGACTCAGTCCTGAACCCTGTGGAACAGTGGTGGCGGTGGTGATGACTACAGTCGTGGTGGTTGTTCTATCTGAACACTGAAGACAGGCCACAGCATCCTCTGAGACTGGAACTGAAAACAGTTAGTGGAGGTTTAAAATCCTATTCGGTAATATTCTCTTCTTCATGTGACTCATTTATTGCTTCCATGTGCATCATCTTTGATTATGAAGTTTCCTGATGCTGATCTTTGTCTTCATATTTTATTAATGCTGGATGTAGTTGAGACTGAGCTTATTAAAGTCTGGTGCTAAAGATGTGTTTACAGTGATGGTCAAGTAAAGATAGGTATGGTTAAGTTAAAGAGCTACAGAATGGATTAGTGTGTGTTCAGTGAACTGTATCAGTGTCTGCAGTAGCTTCCAGCTGCAGCAGTCACTTTGGTTACTGTTCGGTCTAAATGAGGTTTTTCACTGTGTCAACACATGCTGACTGTTGATGATATGAAAACTCTGACAGTAATAAACTGCTGCATCTTCAGTCTGGACTCCACTGATGGTCAGAGTGAAGTCAGAGTTTGATCCACTGCCTGAAAAACGATCTGGAATCCCTGATTCTCTGCTGCTAGTAGAGTGAATGAGAAGGAATTCCTTCATCTCTGTGTGTACCAGGCTAAACGGTTGACTTTTGCTTTGTAGCTCTCTTGAAACTTGTTGAGGAGTTGCTGAGTGTTGCAAGATGATGTAGGTTCCCCCTCTCCACCTCTGTATAACTGGAGGTGCTCCTTCTTGCTCCTCCTTAGACTGAACATAATGCAGTCCATTAAAGGTTTCTGCAAACAATAGAATCTTTGTCCAAAACCATCTTTCTCCAATAATGAAAAAGAAACTAGTTCTTGGTCAGAAACATCTCAGTGAAGAGAGCATAATCACAGAGCTGCACTTCCATCCACCTTACCTTATCATCTACACAGTTCCGAAACACACTAATCCACTGACCAACATGATTAAGATCGGCTTTGGGTACCACAACAGAACTACGAGCCCAGGTACAATTTCCAAACACAGTTGACACTTGGAAGGTCATAGAAGGTCAGTGAATGTATTAACAAATGTGTGAACAAATGGCACAGCAGTGACACAGTTCAACTTTGCTCATCTTTTTATTTCATGATTAATATTCACATCACTAGTTAACAATTAATCACAATAAACATCTCTTTCATACCAAATATTCAGAATTGAAGGGGGAGATGAGCTCTATCTAACAGGACGGATGTCTCTAACAACCAGCAGTTTGTTTGTCGTCTTCTGCATGCTCTTGCTATGGTGTTGTGCCCTACACAATAACACACTACAGTGGATTCCCTCCACAGTACTGAAAAGTAGGTTCAGTCGCCTCGGGCCTCTCAGGCTTCTAGTTCAAAAGTTGAAAGGAAGGGCAAGCAGAAGATCAAAATACAACTAACACTTTAGCACAAGCTTTTTATTTCCACTCCCCTTGACATTTAAACAGCTGGAGCACTGGTTTTATTGGACTTCCAGCTGGAAGTCGCTGTACATGTGGTAAAGGACACATTGAAATGTGCTGCTTTTCAGTGCTGTGGTGCTGACAAGCCTCTGTAGGTGGGAGACACAGCTAGGGGCTCCTGGTGCATATCTACCAACACTCCCTTTTGTTCTGATTGTTTCTGTGTACACTTCAGGTGCTTCAAACCTAGTTGGAGCTCAGCATTCATTGATTTATCATCAGGGTTTTAATAGTGCAAACCTGTCCAAAATGTTCTTTTTGTCATGGGCACTGAGAGGACAATTTGGTCCACGACTTGTCTTAGTTCAGTCCCGTGTTGGTAGGTATGTCAAGGTGTCTATAGAGGAGCTGTTTAATACATGACATCACTTGCTACCACATGCCAAAAGACTGGTTACTGTTAGTCTGACTACTGGGGTGGTGGTCGGCAGAAGAAGGAAAGGACTGGCCAGTGTGTGTCTGTGTCTTTCACAACCATCTGAGCTTAACTTTGCAGATGCTTTAGTTCCTTTTTTGCCAAGTGGCTGCCTTGTAAGTCATAAGATAAATACGCAACACACACCGCCCCCCCCTTCCTGCCCGTCAGTTTGAATCCGATAAATAGAGTTGCCGCATGTGATCTATCGTCCAAAACAGAACAGAGACAAACCTCAGACATGTATTCATAATCTTGCATCGTTAATACATTTTAAAAACATTCTTGAAACTTCAGCAGCCCTTCTCTTGGCCGAAAAAAAGGCAGACTCTGAGAAAAGAAAAAATACACTTTTCCTTTCTTACGCTTTCAGTCCTATAATAATAATAATAATACCATTATCAACCTTAACTCTGACAGAATGTGAACGCTCATCTGTCAACATCCAAAACACCCTGTTAAGAAGTAAGACGTTTTTTTGTTTGATTTTAAGTAATTTGAGATACTTGTGGAGTGATAAAAACATAGTGGTGTCTATATACAAGGGGCCGTGTGAGATACGAGCAGAAAGGTGGTATTCAGGCGCTATAACAGGGGAATTAAACAGTCGTGAACAGACATCAGAGTGACTCTGTTTATTACTTTCTGTCCGAGCTGCAAAGCAACATTGATCTACACCTCATAATGCCAGGATGATCTCATCTTGGTCTAGAGGGAGGTTTGGGACCATAATGGTGTCAGGAAAATCCCTTCCAGTTGCTAAAAAGCATTGTATGCTAACAGAGTTGAAGCAGTTCATGTCAAAATGTTCAGCCACATGTAGGTTTATACCAACCCTCTCAGTGCGTGTCAAATATGGCGACCAGAGCTTTGTCAAAGTTCAGTAAGGTCCGCTTTGTAGCTCGGTCAGAACGTAAGAACCAGAGAATGTTAACGGGAACAACATGAGGGCAGACTGGAGAGTGGAGTGTTAGACCATCGTTAGCACAACACCGACAACCACAGTTCCACTAAAATCCACTAAGCTGACCGAGATAAAGGGCCACCGTGTGTTCATTAAAGATAGACATCAGCTGACCACCCCTCGCGTGATCACACTCACCTACGCTGAGCTTCCGACACACAGTGGGACTACAACGGGTTCCTAGTTTTATATATACACAATCCACCGCCTACACCCGTCAAAGTGCTTTCATACCTTAGTTCTGTTCCTGAAGAAAGGTTCACATTATTGTTTTCATTTATGAGCCTCGCATGTGTCATGTGACGTGTGTTACTTTCAGGCAACTTATTGGAATGGTTTAGAGAGAACAGTAGAATATTAAATATGCGTAAATGGTGCTTTAGTAGTCTTTATTTTTGACTATTTGATCACTTGCTGTTTGATTATCATAACTTCATCTAACTACCAAGACTGGTTTGTTCTCAGAAGCACACATGTACAGTACACAGCTGACAATGAGTTACCAATATACAGTAAAGCCACTTTATATCACCGAGGTGCATCAAGAAATGAACAAGACTGTGTTCAAAGTGCACAAAACTGTTTTTTTTTTGTTTTTTTGTTTTGTTTTTAGGGGAGCTGTACATGATCCACATCGTTTTGATAGTATTTAGTGTTCCAGACATGGTAATATAGTGCTTGTTTCAATGAGGACAACATGGATCTCTACTGTAGCTTCTTCAATGGTGGTGAAAGGTTTCTCAGTCAGCCTTTGTTACGTCACGGAGCCAGACTATCAGTGTTCCAGAGGCTAAGCAGCGCTCTCTACAGGATGGATGCAGTAGTAACACTTCACACATCTGACAACTACGGCAGCACCCCACAGACATGTCACTGATCCCTCAGTGTTTTCAAAGACCATCCCCTTAATGGCACAGTGAGCAGACAGAGCCTTTTACTAAATACCTCACGTCACAGTGTTGGATTTTTAGAGTCTAAAATTAACCAAAAGCTGAACTGAGATTACACACGGCACGTTGAAACGAATCCTTTTCTCCACAGCAGATCATTTTTGACATTTAACAGCTATGGAGACAAAGCATAAATGCTTTTAATCAGGTATGTCGGGGAAGCTGTGTAGCAGTGAATGGATGGGTCAAATGCAGAGTTTTCCCATGTGGAATCAGTAAAGAAAAAAAATAATTAAATTAGTATTATTATTATATATCTCATCAAGAGCTGACTGTATAAGTATTTTTTACTTCTTGGATTTCTATTTTACAAAAACAGAGAAAGACAACCACAAGTTCCACGGGGTGCTCCCAACAACAGTATCTGCACCCTGTTCTTGGATCCACCTCGCTGAAATACTGCTGCATTCATGGCTTTTAGGAGCTGGGCAATTTCTGATGACCAGTGTGGTATATTTTGAATTATTATTTTTAAAAAACTTTTAAGAATTACAAGTTTTTCATATATTTTATGTATCTAGGGATATCCCATACAAAACAACAACAAAAAGCTGAACAAATATGTCAAAAGGGAGCATTTAAAAAGCTATTTACTTAAGTACTTATCTATTTACACTAGTGATGAAGGGTAGAATAAATCCCAGAAAACACAGATATGACTACAAACCTGATCATCTGCTACTATGAGTAGTCACTATAAGTGGCTGCAAAGAAAATTCCAGCGTCAGATTTGCCATGAATGTAGCATTATTCCCTTTAACTAACATCTCCCTGCAAGTGAACCTGCCCCTCTCCAAACTACCGGTTAATTGTCTGTCCATGTCTGTCCATACGTAATGTGTATGGACAGGTGACGGGAGGCCTTCCCTACTAAGATGTCGCTATATTGCTGTCAGAGAGTTGGAGACGTGGAAAGAGGAAGCAGACAAAAGGAGGCAGGACGAGGTGAGCCGACAATGGAAATGCCCGAAAGTGACTACGATGGGAACAATACACGGACACAGCTCATTGTCGTTTTAACAGTATCAGCATAGACCACCGAAAACACAATAAAGAGTTCGTTCTAGAGCGGAAAAATTCTTAATGGACAGCGTACCGTTTTTATTTGCATTAAACTATGTGCATTAAACTGTCTGTGTGTGTTTGTACGTGTGCGTGCACCCCAACAAGCACGTGTGTGCTTTCCTGTGTCGATCTGTGCTTATGTGTATGTGCGTGAAGTAAGTCAGCGGGTTCGACAGAGAGGGTTCTACGATGCACCGGCTAGAGGGAGGACTATACAGGAGGCCGTGGCTCTGCAGCCCTGCGCCTCTCCACTGGGGTGAACCACACGAACCAGGAATTGCCACACACTGATGCGCACAAGAGAAGGAAAGTGCTGTCTGTCTGTCTCTAATAACCATACACAAACTGGAAATACTTGACGCAACTCAGGGTGACTGCTGGGGTCCCTCACAGGGGGTGCAAATGTATGAGAGGTACTGAAAGATTCACGGAAGGTTTGCTTTCAGTGCAAAACCTAAAGAACTGTGGGGCAGGAACACATAGTTGCGTGTGTGGTAGCAGGAAAAGTCTTGATGTTTGTGTCATGAAACAGATCAAACATGTACGCGGGGTTATATACAGATAAAGGGTTGTAAGTCATGCACTGTAATAGTTGCTTAAGGTGCTTTGTATGGTAGCTTTTTAAAAAATACTTTCATCGAGCTCAGAACAACTGCAGAGCTGACGCAACCAAAGTAGTTTGTGCTAAGACCGCGTGATCAAGACTGATCCAGGGGGCGTCACGTGTTCAGCTTCTGCAGCATGTTAACGTGACTGTTTAATGGCCCAAAAGCATCATCTTCATTAATCCCAGAGGGTAATGCCCCGTCCTGTGTACACCGTGATATATGGACAAATATTCAGTTTATTGAACTCTGGAACTGGCAGTCATGCTAGTGCTAGTCATTCCAACATCTCTCTGGGCTTCTATGTTCTCTGTACCGTGCTGTTTTCTGATGCCCTGGCTTTTGGTTTAGATGATTTTATGTAATTTCAATCATATACTGAGGAGGGGGCACGAGCACTCTAAGCAAATGAGGCTGCTAGTGCTATTTGACTCATTTTTTATATCCCAACACAGGATGAACACGCTAATGAGCTATAATAGTTTCCATCTTCCTGTTTTTCAGTGGTCAGCAATGTCAAAGCAGCACGTTATTCATTGATGGCCCAAAATTAGCAAGTCAATTAGCTCCGTAGCAAGATAAATAAGGTTAAACTTGATGTGAGCCATTTGCCTGCACAAGCAAACCATAAATGATGGCAACCGATGATCAGTATTGATCTACCCTTGAAATGTTGCCATTTATTGTGCTGGTGTGACTGAACTCTGGTTGACACTGTCCACATTAAGTGCTACATATACATATATATATATATATATATATCGTGTACCATGCATTAATGCTTTCATGTTGCAGCGAGTGGTTTAACTCCAGGGATTAATACTCGCCATCATAAAGTTAAACACTGTGGTTCAAGATCACTCCCTCAGCCTTAATCAAGCCTTCAAGGTGGAACGGAGTGATCTTACCTTAAAAAATGAAAAAAGAAAAAAAACATTTGGCTCTGAGATCAAATACCTATTTTCCGTGCCAAATCCTTTTCGATCCAAGGCCTCTCAGAGAAGCAACAGACCTCCCCAGTCCCTGCTCTTCCGACCTTGATGATTATCACACACTAATCACATCATTAAATGATGTTTCCAAAGGTAGCAAATTCATCTCCTTTGTTAAAGCCGCTTCATCTTTACTTGACAGGAATAACACGGTAATGGTCTGGCATCCTCGAGGTTTCTGCACTGAAGCTAAAATCCATCTTTAGATCTATGAACAGACATCACTGCATTCTAGATTATGTCTGTGTACGCTGCACCCATCAAGAACATTGTCATGAATTTTGAGGAGACAGACTGGTGCAATGACACCAAGATACGTGATGTGAAATAAATTGTAAGGTGCTATAATGAGAGGACATGGGGCAAACGGTAGTGTTAGCACAGGTCTGTGAACAAGGGTGGAGGGACCAGAGCAAAGCCACTGTGACTTCAGGCAAGTGTTAAAACAGTAATTAGACTCGTAGGTTGAATATTCTAAGAAAAGTGGCTAAGCTCAATATATATCTATACAGCACTGACTGATAGTGGGTTTATTGCATCGGGGCTGATAGATTTGGGGTTTAGGGACTAAGTCTTCTAGGTCAGTGCTCACAAGGAAAATGTATCAGTCGAGAAGCTGGTGGAGCCCTACACAAAGAAACACAGACAAACAGCAGGTGCTCTTCTCTGTGGAAGGCAGGGCCAAAGGTCAAGTCAAGGGCGTCGAGAGGTTGAAGGTTGGGGTTGGTAGCAGGAAGCTGGCAGGCGGACCCCAGAGGTACACTGAGAGGCGATCAGTCAGTTTGGTGCTGCGGTGGGCGAGATGAAGGGCGGGGCCAGAAGGAAGTGACTGCGCCGTGGTAGGTTGGTTGGTCAGTTGATTGGCGGGTTGGCGAGCGCCATGTGTGTCCCACCAAAATCTGCAGGTCACTGGGACTCAGTCTGCGGCGAGGGAAATTAGGAGAAAAGTGATAATCAAACAGAGAAAGGCCGGGGAATAGTTGGAATTTTACCCGAGCAAGATGGTCTTTACCTAAAAGGCTGTCTCTGTCTGGTGCAGGTTCATATGAATTATGGGCCAAATTATAAAACATTCCTGTTTTTTATCGTATTAGCACTACAGTCATCCATCAATTAGGCCGTGTTTGACCACCACAGCAGGTGACAGAAGTCTGTTTTTCCTTTGAACTCTGAGGCCAGCTGCAGCGCCAGATATCTTTTTATCCACTAATACTAGTTAATCTTCTCTCTTAATGTCATTTGGAAACAGCCTGCTCTATTTTTACCACTCCATCAGACACATCGCAAAGAGGAGCCATACACCAAAGCATGTATGCAATATCAACGCAGTTGTCTCGGCATTTGACCTTTTGCTAGACTGGAGGACGGGGATTGTCACAATAATAGTTTGGCAACCATAATGGGCGCAGCAGATCAGTCAGATTGTGGGCTGTAGTAAGATCAAGAGCCAACAAGACACAAAACAAGAGCAGGTTTAAGGGGTGGATTAAACAATGGATTTGTTTTCCCCAAATCTAAGCTACAAATGTTAGCACGCCCAGCTAACTTGCTTATTAACAATAGCACAAACCTAGGTTTACACTACATCTACTTTAGGCATGCTTGCAGTGCATTTTCTAGTGGATGTGCCGTTTTATTAAGAAATCTGCTTCTTGAACATGCATTTTCTTAAATAAGCGTTCAAGTGTTCAAGTGTTCAGAGGTATGCAAATAAAAAAAAAAAAGGAGTTCGGGTTAGAATAGTGGTTCTCAGTTATATTCTGTCATGCCACCCCTCGGGGACATACGTTTTTTCACGAAATGACCGGCCTGTTGTCGATATCCTCCTGTGTAATTCTTCTACTGGGTTGAACAGGCAGCCTATTGAGTAGTTCTGCTGCCACCTAGTGACTGGAGGCTTGTTCAGGTATGAATAAAGACACCAACACTCCAAGTCCTCCCTGCCCCTCGCATCTCATCATTTGAGAAACACTGAGTTAGGAGAGCATGTTGGAGGCAGTATGATGCATACGCATTTCACTAGTGTTTATTAATGATGAACAGAGTAGACAGAACCAGCTGGATAAATTCTGAAGCGTATGTTCTTTTTTTCTTGAATCAGCCAAACCCCTTAAAATGTGTGACTGTGATCCCCTTCGTGTTGTTAAAGCCGATAGATCTGTATGTGTGTTTACACTTACTTGTCTCAGTGATGCGTTTGTCTAAGCTGTGGGGCTCCCTCAATCCGTCCCCCCCAAAAGGAGTGGGTGTGGGCTCCTTCACGCCATTCTCCTTAGCAACACCTCCTGGTGCTGTTGCCTTAGCAACTCCTTCTGGTCCTGTTGTCTGAGCGCCACTTGGGGGTGAAGATGTCTTCTCCTCTGTTTTCTCCTCCTGCAGCCAAATATAGACACACACGAACATGCACACAGACGGACAGACAGACACCAAAAGAACATGTTTTGTTTTTTCCCTCTGATGTACACTTTGATGCTACCACACCATCTAGCGGTCTCTGCCTGTAACAGCACAGTGAGTCAGCATAACCAGAGAAATGAACTGTCCTCCAGCTGATTACTGTGTTTAGTTTTGACCTTGTGTCCATTGGTCTGCCCATTGCCTGGCCCCACGTTGTCAAGGGATCCAATCTTAGACTTTGCTTTGATGTTCAGCTTATGGGACTCAATCTTCACATCGCCACCACCTGGGGTAAAAAAAGAAGATTAAGTAAGGCAATAACATAAAATCGAGTTCGAAGGGAGGAAAGGACAGCAGAAATGTTAAGCTAGACCTGGCTTGTATTTGATGTTGTCCTTGGAGCCACATTTGGAAGTCACCTTGCTCACGTCAACCTTCTTACTGAGAATCTGCACCTGGGAGAGAGTAGATATCATAATGTTGCTTCTTTTTATAGTAACCAGACACCGCATTTGGTACAATGCATGTATACTTCGGCGTCAGCTCTATCCACTTTAGAAAATTACAGACATTCATTATCATGCACCTGGTGCATTCATAGAGCGGGACATTCAGAACTATACTGTGGAGTATGTGAGAAACCAGCAGACGGCACAAATGCTTCGCCACCTAATCATGCTTAATTCTCTGCTTTGACCTGTTTTATTGTCGCTGAAGGTGCCTTTTTGATTTGTTAGCCGGGTAAACGAGGCTCTATTTATGCAGATAAATCGGGACGGGCTATAATTGGAAAGTCAAAGCAGGCAGTCATTAGACGGTTCTCAAATCACAAGTGTGTTTTCCCAGTCCTGGGTAGTCTGACAACAGCTGCCACTGATGGATTTTAAGAGCCTGTGACCTGCCTAACAGTGTGTGCTACAGTCGGTCCTATTTACATGTTTGATGACGAACAGTGAGCCATGAACCCTTGGTGCTGTTGAAGTTTTCATTAGCAACACAGGCCACCATTACTCCTGACTGCACGATTGACCCGTAACTTTCCTTTAACGCAATCCCAAACATGTGTATAGCATCCTCAGAATGTAAGAATAATATTTTTTTTTGCATTAGTTTGTATTTTCTTATTTTAGTTGGGACAAAGCTAACATAGTGAGAGTGCTCCACATAAAGTATGGAGCATGCTAATCCATATTTTATTGTGCGTTTATGCGTCGCTAAATGGTTTTGTTTTACATATACTGCACATGTAAAACAACAACACATATTAACAGGTAATGTAATTACAGTAATAACATTACATTTGTGCTAATTACATTACATTGGGTGTCTGTTTATAACAGCAAGCAGTTGAGTGGTGGAACAGGATAGATGTTACAGTTCCAGTCGTCAGGACTCGTCTCATGTCCGGCAAGAACATACGTCACTGCCATGACCTAAGTCACTGTGGCAGCTCACACTCAGGGTCAGTGTGTATTCTAAGACAGAGCATAGGATGGTGGGTCAGAGCTGGTGCAAATGCAGAAGACCAGATTGACTAGCTTTGTTGTATTTCTGTATCTGAAACTGAGAAAATTATTTATTGTGCGATTAAATTATTTTTATTTGCGCAGAGACTCAATCTTTAGATTACTGTAAAATTAACGGGAAGTTGTAAAAGCCATTCTATTATATAACAGGCTTCTTGAATATTAAAAATTAACCATTGCTCATTTTGTAGAGCAATGTATTTACTCAGGCAGAGGCTATTCCCAGTATAGCTTGTGCATTTAGTTTAATTGACCCGAGACGGCAAAGTGGTGGTTGTGAGAGCAGCCCAGAGATGGAACACGATAGTGCAGCAGGTGTTTAGAGCAGATGGAAACAACATCTGGATAGGTGGGCACAAGGACCTGTGGTCAGTTCAGTTACTCTATAGTGAAATCAATCCAAAATACAAACATGGGAGCTGCTGACGTGCCAATTATAATGAATTCATTCTTCGTTACTTTGAAAATATTGTCAGCTTCCATGTAAATGTTTGATATTGAAAAGAGAAGGCTTTATCTTCCAAATTTTGCAGAGAAGAGAAGAGAAGAAGGGAAGAGAATAGAAGGCTGTTTTGGTTTCTTTTCAGTGTGGTAAGATAATGATCTATGTGTAAGGTTTCAAAGTGATATGCATCCAACAGTGGTTATTCCCAGTTGATCACCAGTTTGAGCAAAATAGTCCGAACAAGGCCAAATTAGCATAAGATACAACGCGCATCCAGCCTAACCAGAGTCTGCTTCCAGCTCCAGCAGTACTTACATTGCCACCTCCAGGGACATGTTTGATATTGTCCTTGGAGCCACAGCGAGAGGTGATGTGGCTGAAGTCCAGCTTTTTGTGCACTATCTGAACCTAAAAAGACAAGCAGGCAGACACACAGACAAGAAAGAGGAAAAAAAGTGAAAGGAGGAAAAAAAAGACAAAAGAAGACGAAAGGAAAGAAGGTGAAAGAAAAACAACGAAAGAAAGAATGTGTGACAGGCAGCAGAAAAGAGCAGATCAGCTGGCAGTTTTAGTTGACAGGAAACAGAGTAGCCTTGTACTGTAAGTATGGAAGTTACGCTGTTATTTAATTCAAACTATTTTGTCTACATAGAAATTAAGCGAATGCCTGCCTCATGTGATAATTAATGAGGACATGGCACTGTGAAAAAAATGCTTTTGGGACATTATGTAACAAAACAATGGTGGCTCAGAATGAGGATGCTAATGAGACAGATTGTTAAAAAAAACTGCAAATTTGGTTCAGAAACTAACACTGAAGAACCAAATGTTGAGGATACCGACTGAATAACAACAGGGCGCTTCCATAAACAGCATTAGCTACAGTTAAAAAAAGCACAAGACAAACAGTGGAAAGATGGGACAGAGCACATGCAACAAAATAACAGTAAGTGATTTTGTGTTAACACGTGCTGGTATAAGCAGAGAAGCGACAAAGCTGTTCCTTTATGAAGGAGGTTTGATAAAGTTTATAGAGTGGACCATATTGGGGGAAAAAAAACACTTTTAAAAGTGCCTGCTAATCTGCACTGAAGCCCGTCCCAAGAAAAATGTCTGTTACTACAAAAACTTTGAAAAGATTGGCTAGGGGGTCAATGTAAATATAAAGTAAAAGCTAAAGTCAGCTAAAGCTACAAATAACATAACAGCTTTGACAGCTACATGGCACATTACAAAAGACCCTTTTAAACATGCATCCCTTTCCATTAATCAGACAGGGATAAAACGTTTTGGCCTCATGTATGAATCAGAATCCTGTGACTGCAATCTTACGAGGTCAGGCCTAGTAACTTTATATATTGTGTTCAACACAGAATACTAAAGTGAAAATTGCATGTGCCAAAAAGATTATGTAGGTTCTGTACAGCCAACGCATAGACTGTATAGAAATATGGACAACACATCCCTACTACCTTGCATTGGCCAAAGTGACGCTAGTTTCCCAGGAACACAGACGACACCATCTTGGAGTTTGGAGTCAGAGTCTGCGCAGTAGTGGAGCCATGCGGAACCACTATATGCGGATTATAGACTGTATTTATTTATTCATTCATTTATTTATTCCTACTCTCACGGTCCTACGTGTCCTGGTTGGTTGTCATCATGAGGTGACATCCTGTTTCCATAGCGTCAAATAAAACGAAACCCTTCATAAAAGCTGACACTGGACCATGCATCAGCTGCAGTTGGTCAGGTCTAGGTTCAGCATCATCACTTTTTTTTTTTACATGTTCTTTAGTGTTAATTAATTTGGCCCAAGTCCTATCCACTAACATGGAGAGGGTGGAGCTTATTACCTATATGTCACACTAGGGGGAGCTCTTCTTGCTTTGGCTTCACCTTTGAGTAGCTGTTCCATCTCCATCTTTATTTACAGTCAGATACCAATACAAAGATTAGAAATAAAACTAGGAATTCAAGATGTGACAGCAGTGACCACAGTCGTAATGTTTTCTAGTTGTCTATCTCTTATTGTTTTCAGCTGGCAAGACGTTATTTAAGCCCAACTGATGTTAAGAGTAGCTTCTCATTTCTTAAACAACCATGTTTGAAAAGATGTTAGTCTGTTTGAGAAGGGTCAGATCATTGGCATGCATCAAGCAGAGAAAACATCTAAGAGATTGGAGAAACTACTATAACTGGGTTAAGAACTGTCCAACTCATTATTAAAAACTGAAAGGAAGGAAGGACAGCTTTGGGGTGTGCTGGAGAAGGCTTTGTGCAGTGGTCAGACTCTCCCATCATCAATACAAGATCTTGGTGAAACATTAATGCAACACTGGATGGAGATAAATCTGGTCACATTGGAGAAGCTTATCAAAACAATGCAGAAGAGAAGGAAGAATATGAGTCTGGTAACACTTCATGCGTGTCTCAGTTGATACAAAAGAAAAATACAACTGCACGCAATGTCATAGTCCTACAACCATTCAGACCCATTTTGCTGTAAACAAATTTAACTCCTCAGCATTCAGATTAGGTGTTACTCTTCTGTCCATCACCACAAGATGCCCAAACTATTCAACTGAGTCGTCAGATCCCTGCTAGACCATAGTCAGTTCCCAATAAAGCGATTCCGCAATCATTAGTATATTTGAGAATGGACTTTCAGTCAAGTAATGGTAAATGGTCTGTTCATATATAAGCGTAGCAGCACTCATACTGTCACCTTTAATAATGTTTCTCATTCAGCCATTTTCACATACACTCACACATTGATGGTTGAAGCTGCCATGCGGGATGACTGCAACTGAGAGCAACTTAGCCAACAGCAAAACCTGTTCTACCATCTGAGCCACAGCTGCCCTGTGAACTAGACACTCAGTATCCCTCTTATCTCCCCATGCTAAATTATGTGTTCAGCCAAGACTGAAATCGTAAACATGAATATTTGGAATAGCTAAGAGACAGGATTTCATAGCTGAAACACCTTTTAAAGGTATGCTCTTGTCTACATCGCTAGTCTGACTACTGTGAATGTTTCTCAGGTCTATTCTGGCTGTCAAGAGGTTCTTTCCTAAAGGGATTCCTTGTCAGGGGACAAAATTCACAGTCTTCATTCATTCTGAGGTTCAGCAAATGAGTCAGACTGTCACAAAGTTGCAGTGTGCATTGCTGAAGCCTCATACGGTACCACTGTATCTTCAGCCTGATTTTAGAATGACTTCAGACATTCTCCAACATGATAATCTGATCTGATCTGTTCGTGGCTGGTACAACAAGCCTTTCACTCCTTAAAGCCTGTCAGATTGTTACATTTACTGTATGTATAAACATGAATAAATCCTAAGAATAAAAAGAGTAAAGTAACAGTATTAAAAAAGGTTTTTGTGAAACTACAGCAGAGAAGTATGCCTATTTGTCCACTGCCCACGTATCCAAGACTGATTTCCAGGGGGAAACAGTCAGACCGTGGTGCAACAGGTAAGGTACTGCCACTTCACAAGGTGCAGACAAAGTTAATATACAAATAAAACTATTGTTTTATGAAGTCTCTAGTCTCATCCCTAATGGAAACTTCCCACTTTCTTTGCATCAAGCAAGTTGTTGTAGTCTCACCAATGGGGAAATCAAATCAACACACTCCCTTCTTATATAAGGTAACACTTTCCTGTGCTGCTGTGATTCCAGTTCTATTGCGTCTTTGAGTTTATTGTATAAAAGCCTTCGCAGCACACGTAAGACGCTTCCCTCCGTTCTCTCCGTCTTAGCCTCTTTCTCCAGGATGAAAACGGCATGATGACGCAGGTGGCACCAGCAAAGGATGACTCACTGAGCAGTTAGCGCACGTACACCTCATGTGTGAGCACACACACAGAAAGAGCAGTCGCCTGTAAACAGTTTTCCTCTATGTATTTTGTCGCTCCGATAGCACATCATAAACAGGCTAATTGATATCAAGCAGCACAGTGCCTGGCTCTAGTTCGCCGCATCTCCTTAACGTACATGAGGAAGGAAGATGTCGTTGAAGTTACAGGTGAAGGGAAACGGCAGTAGTCTCAGAGAATTCCTCCGCATTACTGCCAAGTGAAGAAAAACCGAGTGAAACTAATGACCCAGATGAGAGCCTGTACATCATCATGCAGTGGTTAGTTTCTTCTCTTCTGGAGCTGTGCACACTGCAGCATCCAAACATACTGGAACTCTGTGATCCCACCAGTGTCATGTATTGAGCAAATCTACAAATAAACACCCAAGAATGTATTTATTTCTGGTGGTTTTCACTGTCATCAGTCTGTTTCACATTTCAAAATGGGCGTGAAGCAATAGTGGTGGTGTGCAGTGGTCCACAATCAAGAGGTGCAGAGAGGTCGTGTATCTTTAGCTGCACTCGAAATAAAAGCTCACTCAAGGCTGAGAGAACACAGCAACACACAAATGGCACCTTAATCAATTCTATTTTGTACAAGGAGTATTGCTTAACAGTGCGAGGTGCCTGTGGAAAGTGCGTATGGATAACAAGGCATGGATGATGGTTTTGGTCATGTTAGAAAGAGGGGTATGTTTGAACAGCATATGGAGCTGCTGAGATGTAAGAGGAGCTTATGTTTAAGAATATGCTAAGTCCTTGGCTTGTATGCCGAATTCCAAACGTGCAGCAACAAGGTCGTGATCACTCACAAAAACTGCTATTTGTGGTTGATGAAACTGCCAATGAAGTGAGTAGTGCTGTGTTTTCTTCCCCCCACTAACACAGTATTTTCAAAATAAAAGCAGGTTATTCTTGTTCGGAAATTCATTGTTTTAGAATTGGGAGTATCCTGATGACGTGATATTCCTTCTATAGTTTGAGTGAGTTCAAGATGCTGAACACCGACTGACTCCACGCAAAATATTCTACATCCTTTGGTGAGCATGCTAAAAACTGTGCCATATTTGTATAATGGCCAGCTTCCAAACTTCTCAGTGCAGTGGGGAATACATCCAAACGACGAACTTTGTATCTTTCTCCCATGAATTACCCCTTTAAAAGAATGAAAATGAAGATAAGACGTACATTAACTATCTGTGAGATGAAAGGTCCTGACAAAATAACTGGTGAGTTATTTAGAATTCTCTCTTACTGTTACCCTAACATGAGACAAATGGACATTTATTAATTGTATCATGCAAGATATAAAAAAGGTGGAGGAGTCTGAGATGAAGCAGATTTGTTCTCATGAAACTGCTGCTGACTACATACGTCTGTATTTTTTGAAGAAAACCCTTCTGCAGTAATAGCACTGTATTAAGAGAGTGCAAACTTCTGGCGATCATCTTCACATATATGAACAACAAGGTGTGATGTGCAGTTGTAGAATTGCAGGTGTATGCAATGAGTGCAGAGCAGAGGAGAGAAGATGTACTGGCGTGAGAGGTGCGAGGGTGTCGATGGCAGGAACTCACTCTGGCCTTGGCGGCAGGGGTCGAGGGGTCTGATGTCTTGTTGTTCGGGGTGGAGGAGACCTGGGGAGACAACCAGCCCCTTGGTCAATACAACCTCCAACCAACCACACGCCACGGCACAATAAGGTGGAGGAACAGGTGTGGTGGGGGACATGAGAGGGAGATCATAAAGAGGAGTGTCTCAACCAATCAGATGAGTGTTTGGGCTGTTACAGCCAATCAAAAGGGAAGGAAAAAAAGGCATGGATAAACAAAGAAATCGCAAAGTGAACAAAATCTATTAGCCAACGTGGGCGTATGAGGAATTTTAAATAACCGACAGTACTAGTGGTTACATGGAAGACTTATTTATGTACCGACTGAATGAGAGGATCGGATGCAGTGCATCAGATGGATGATGACAACCATTTGAACGGCAGCAAAGTGGAGCAAATGGAACACTTTTAAAAACACAACAATCATTACAGAGGGTTAGTGCCAATAACATTTGTCCTGAGCTAGTGCCAGAAGCCACTCAAGTATCAGCATAAAAAGAGAATAGTGAGAACAGTTACACAGAAAAAGACAGATCAAAATTACTAGAATGTAATATTGTATGTAGTGTAATATTATCACACAAACACCAGCAGGATTATTCCTAAATACTGAGGAGGGAAAGGTTGTTGGCCTGATTAGCTCCTGCTGAATGGAAAATATAAAGAAATCGTGACAGACAAACCAATATTAGAATCACAAGAGACTGAATGAGCCAGTGTTATTCATTATGATGCAGGCCAGCGACGTGTTTGTGCAATATGGATTCACCAGTGTATAGGAGGATCATTTTGAAAGGTAAGGGAGAAAACACAGCAAGAACAGAGCTGAGTGAATAGTGCCCACTAATGCAGTTTGGTGCAGACAACCGGAGACTCTGCAACATTTTTCCCGTCTAGTGCTCCTCTGTCGCACGCAGACAAACACGCGGTCAGGCCCATTCCATAAAACCCAATCTAGAGGAAGCGATAGCTGCATCTTTGCACGTATCTAGCTTTAATTGGCCATGTGATCGAGTCTGAATGCTACAGGCTGAGGAAGCGAGAAGTCACAGTGAATATAAAACAGGGTGTTGCTAAAAAGGAGCATTCTGTTTCCCTGGATAAATAAAGAACTGACATGGTGTCTGCGCACACCCATGCTGGATATGACGAGTCTGAAATGGTTTGTGAACTGCGACAGAGACTGCTGTATGTTAGCCTGCAGCTCTCAGCGTGACCAGGCAGAAGGTTAATGGAATATGGATAGATGTCTCAGAACGATATTAAAGTAAAAGGGATCAAAGTGCTCCTAGTTTGGACCACAGAATGGTATATTGTACATTAGCATATCCAGCAAATGTACATCACATATAAAAGCCGAGACAGCTCCAGTGTTTGCAGGACAAATTACTAAAAACAATAGAACATGCATTCATTTTGAATATCTCAATAGACAAAGGAGGACATAAGGAAAGGTGGGGCACAATAATGATTAAAAAAAAGATGAAAGTAGTGCCTGAAAGAGTAAATTATGACCAGCATGCACAGTAGGTTGTATGCAAATATATGTAAATGATTCAACATTGAATGAAGGCTTTATTACCAAGAGTTTTGGTATCTATATGTTAAAACATGAAGCTAGAACCAGGCAGTTTAGCTATCAGCATTAAGAGAAGAAAGCAAACAGCTAGCTTTGACATTTAAATATAAATAACCTGCCAGCGCCTTTGAAGCCCACTAATTAAATAAAATACTAAGGTTCATTAGATACACCAGTGAAAAGGAATGTACTCTGATATAGCCTGCACTAAATCTTAGCTTCATGAAAGCCATGGTATTCAGCATGTGTTTCAAATAACTGAGAGAGATGTCGATTCAACTGTGTGTTCATTTGGATGTTGTGATTTGTAGTATCATTGAACTGTGTTGTGTTGTATAGACACATGTTTCTATTATTTTGAGAACTCCATCAGTGAGCCAGGCTACATACCAAGTGTTTAAAGGGGGAACTACTGTTTTTTATAACCTGGGCCTTCTTTCTGGCATAAAATACAATCACCCATATAACTTTTGTGTCATTTATATTCCTTCAGGAGATACTTAGATCAGCGTATATCCATATAGTGGGAGTGAATGGGGCACTGAGACGAAGCCTCTAAATAACGCATTATCTGCCACAAAACTTCATTTTGCCAATATTTTGTTATGATAC
>SRSE01000534.1:0-99895 GCA_005024645.1 Planiliza haematocheilus
CCGCCTTGAGGTTGAAAGAATCCCGACGGCACGTAAAGGCAGCAGGACGCCGCTGTTAAACAATCTGCTGGAGGTTGTGTGAAGAGAAGACACCATGGCTGCACTATTTAAAGCAAGAAAAGGTGAGTACGTTAAAAGATAAAAGACAGAACGATTAAATATTATCATGAAAAACTTTATTTACCCGTAGAAGACGTGTTAGCTTCATATTAGGTGCGTGTGGATGGAAATACCATACACAACCTGCACAGTTAGCTTAAAATGCTACCTAGCTCTGAGTCCTGATCATATGTTAAGTCCTCATGCTATTTAAATATATGACAAATATCCAGACCGGAAACATTAAATAGATCCTATTTGATAAACTTCCATTTAAATAAAGCAGCGGTTAGCTTAATGCTTACGTGTTTCTTATAGTTAGCCCCCCGGCTAACAACCTAAGTAAGGTTACTAGTCAGCTAGCTGCGATAAATTAACTTCTAAAAGCTCCAGAGTCGTAGAGAACCTAATGTCGGTTTGTTTCTACACGTTTGTGTTAAATTTAAAGTTTTAAAGGTGCTAAAGTGAGATGAAGGTGAAGGCAGATGGGGACGACGACCTTTCACCTAGATAACCTGAGCTAACCCCTTTAGCCGGTGGTGCGTTCAAAGACAGTTTATGACCAATCCGACTAAATATTAAACTTCTGGTGCTAATAATAAATATACTGCCTGATGTTGACAGGTGGCAGCAGTTACCTTATCTACATGACAATAATAATAATCATAATAATCATAAAAGATCAAATAAAAGTATCAAAGTCTGAAATCATAAAACTGTAATTTAACCTCCAGCTTTTAATCTGCTAATGTTTAATTTTTAATTTGATCAAAGTATTTGAGATTAGTAGGACCCAAGAAGTATAAAAACTAAGCATCATCTTTGAACAGGAAGTAGTTTTTTGAAAAAAACAAAAACGTGCGATGTCCTCATATGTGGACATGGGGATTATTTCACTGTATATTATAGTGACATCAAAATATGAAATTATTTTACTACCTGAACATGCCTGTGTAAAGAGAAACTCTCAAACAATAAAATCCCAATGTCCTCAAACGAGTACTTGCTCATTAGTGACGTTATAGAATCTGCTAAAATGTGTATTGACCCTTTGCTACCACTAGATGGCAGACTAACGTGTATAGTTATGTCTTAACTTAATGTCCCCGTATGTGGACGCAGGGTTTCAGGGGTTAAAGTATTTATAGGTTATCAAAATAACTGACAGGCCGTTTTCTAAAAATGATCTTTATAGCTTCATCATCTAAATGAAACAAATATATATGAAGCAATAATTAAATAAACTCAGTTAAGTAATGAAAACAACGTTTATTTTTCTGTTCATACGTGACCTGGATGAATGAGGATCGTTCCCGTCAGATCAGATCAGATCTTATCGTGACCGTCATGCGTCACCTCTGCTTCGCTGTAGGCGTCTTTAAGATGCAGCTGGGTCTCGTTGTCCATCGTCATCATCATCATCATCATCATCATCATCATCATCAACTAATGAATCAATGAGTTATTTTATCTGCGTTAAAGGCGTCTGTGTGTTTTTATTCACTGTTAAAATGATTCATGTGTTCACGTTCAGGGCATTCACTAGAGAAGTTTAATGATGAAGAGGAGGAGGAGGAGGAGGAGGAGGAGAAAAGGGGAGGGAGATGAAGAACAATAATAAAGATGATGTAGGAGGAGAAAAGAGGAGGAGAGAGATTGAGAAGAACGAGGAAGACAAGATGGAGACGAAAGAAAAAGGCGAATAAGGAAGGCAGGAGGAGAAAGTAGTTCTCTCTAGAAGGAGGAGACAGAAATTAAGAGAGAGGAGGAGGAGGAGAAAAAAGATGAAGAGGAGTAAAACGAGGTGGTGATGGACGACAAATAGAAGTAAGAGGAGGAGAAAAGATGAAGGAGACAAAAGAGGAAGGAGAAGAAGGTGGTAAAGGAAGTAGTAGCAATAGTATGTCCTCCTCCAGGTATTCCTCCATGTCCTCCTCCATGTCCTCCTCCATGTCCTCCTCCTCCTTGTCCTCCTCCATGTCCTCTTCCTCCATGTCCTCTTCCTCCATGTCCTCTTCCTCCATGTCCTCCTCCATGTCCTCCTCCCTGTCCTCCTCCTTGTCCTCCTCCGTGTCCTGAATGTGTAGAGTCTTAGACGACCAAGATGTCTCCACGTCTCTATGGTCTCTGTCCACACTGATTCCATCTTGGTCCATCTTGTCTTTCTACCTCCATGTCTCTGTCCGTCTCCTGGTGACGATTAGTAGAGGTTACCATGGTTACCGCCCTCATCCATCAGGGAGACTGTCTCACTAACACTAAACTGTCCCTCAGCTCTCAGCCTGTGTCTCAGCGGCTGTCGGAGTCTGTCCCAGCTGGCAGAGTTACCAGAGACACATCAGATACTGAGACAGACCTGCAGAGACTACGCGGACAGAGAACTGTCCCCCATCGCCGCCAAGCTGGACAAAGACCACACCTACCCCAAGAAACAGGTACCCCACACAGACCGGACGTCCCAGAGCTCCTCTGTCCTCGTCCCTCCACACTCATCATCATTATGTGGTGTGTCCAGATCCAGGAGCTGGGGGCGATGGGCGTCATGGCGATGGAGGTCCCGGAGGAGCTGGGTGGAGCTGGGATGGACTACCTGGCCTACAGCCTGGCCATGGAGGAGATCAGCAGGGGCTGCGCCAGCACCGGGGTGGTGGTGTCCGTCAACAACGTGGGTCCAGAGCTCAGAGGACACGGCCGTCCATCACTGCTTCATGGTGTCAGTAATGTCCTCCTGTCTCTTGTGTCCTCAGTCTCTCTACATTGGACCCATCCTGAAGTTTGGGACGGACGAGCAGAAGAAGCAGTGGATCAGTCCCTTCACCACCGGGGACAAGGTGGGCTGCTTCGCCCTCAGTGAGCCAGGTGATGCTATGTCCTCCTCTTCATCCTCCTCTTCCTCCTCCTCTTTGTCCTTCTGTTCTTCTTCTCCTTTCTTATTCTTCTGTTTTCTTGTCTTTCTTTTTTTTCCTCCTCTTCTTTTCGCTCCTGGTCTTCCTCTTCCCCCACCCCGTTCTTCTTCCTCTTTCTTTGTTTTCCCCCTCATCTTCCTCTTCTTTTCCCCTTTCTTCCACTTCCTCCTATTATTTTTACTCTTCGTCTTCCTCCTCCTCTATTCCCTCTTGTTCTTTCTTCTTCTTCTTCTTTTCTTCTTCCTCTTCCTTCCTCTACCAAAACAAAACAGATTCCAGCTGATCATGAAATAAAGTTCTTACCCCATCTCATCCCTCTAGCTCTTCTTCTAGCTCCTCCTCCTCCTCCTCCTCCTCCTCCTGTAGCTCCTCCTCCTGTAGCTCCTCCTCCTCTAGCCCCTCCTCCTCCTCCTCTAGCCCCTCCCCTTCCTCCTCTAGCTCCTCCTCCCGTAGCTCCTCCTCCTCCTCCTGTAGCTCCTCCTCTAGCTCTTCCTCCTCTAGCTCTTCCTCGTCTAGCTCCTCCTCCAGCTCCTCTCTAACTCCTCTTCTAGCTCCTCCTCTTCCTCTTCTAGCTCCTCCTCCTCCTGTAGCCCCTCCTTCTCCTCCTGTAGCCCCTCCTTCTCCTCCTGTAGCCCCTCCTCCTCCTGTAGCCCCTCCTCTTCCTCCTCTAGCTCCTCCTCCTGTAGCTCCTCCTCCTCTAGCCCCTCCTCCTCCTCCTGTAGCTCCTCCTCCTCCTCGTCCTCCTGTAGCCCCTCCTCTTCCTCCTCTAGCTCCTCCTCGTCCTCCTCTAGCTCCTCCTGTAGCTCCTGTAGCTCCTCCTCCTCCTCCTTTAGCTCCTCCTCCTCCTCCTCCTCCTCTGGTCCGTCCTGATTTAACCAGCTCTATTAACCCGTCAGACGTTTGTCTCTTCGTTGTGTTTCCAGGTAACGGCAGCGATGCTGGAGCAGCGTCCACCGTAGCTCGTCAGGACGGAGATGAGTGGATCCTGAACGGGACCAAAGCCTGGATCACCAACAGCTGGGACGCCTCGGCCACCGTGGTCTTCGCCACCACCGACAAGTCGCTCAAACACAAGGCAGGGCGCCGCGTCACCTTTTAAAGTAGTAGAAGAAGAAGACTGGGCGGATGGATCAGGTGGTAACGGTGGATGTTGTTTATGCTCCTCCAGGGTATCAGTGCGTTCCTCATCCCTATGCCTCACCCAGGACTGTCTCTGGGCAAGAAGGAGGACAAGCTGGGCATCAGGGCCTCGTCCACCGCTAACATCATCCTGGAGGACTGCAGGATACCTCAGGGGAACATGCTGGGTCCACGGGGAGCGGGCTTCAAAATCGCCATGGTGTGCTTTTCAAAATAAGAGCTGGAATAAGCTGCAGACATGAGATGAAGGGAAATGTTTGTCCCACGTAACGTGTCTGTCTTCGTGTCTCTCAGCAAACCCTGGACAGTGGACGCATCGGCATCGCGGCTCAGGCTCTCGGCATCGCTCAGGCCGCTCTGGACTGCTCAGCTGACTACGCTCATAAAAGGACGGCGTTTGGAGCGCCCATCGGGAAACTGCAGGCCATACAGGTAGAGGAGACGCCTGATCTGACCCTGAACCCCCCCCCGGTCTGAACCCCCCCGGTCTGAACCCCCCCGGTCTGAACCCCTGTCTCTAAGGGTCCATTAGTTTTGTGACATCTTAGAATAAGACTGAATGTTTTAGTCACTCGTCTTTCTCTCCTCGTGTTCATCAGCAATCCTTCGTCCATGACCCTGTCTCTGGTTCTTCTCTTTCCTTGGAACATTGTTGTTGTTGTCTTCCTCTTCTTCTTCTTCTTCTTCTCTTCTTCTTGTTCTTCTTCTCTTCTACTTCTATTCTCCTTCTCTTCTCCCTCTTACGCTTGTTCTCCTTCTCTCTTCTTCTTCTCTCCTTCTCTTCCTTCTCTTCTCCGTCTTCTTGTTCTCCTTCTCTCTTCTTCTTCTTCTCCTCCTCTGTCGTGCTCGTCTGCTTCTTCTTCCTGTTTCTCCTCCTTTCTCTTGTAACTCCAGTTTGATGTTTGTGGCGTCTCCTCCATCTTCTCAGAGTTAAAGCTCCGTCACAACGTCCTCTAATGTCTAATGATATTTAAAACAGAAGCGATGGCGTACGTTAACTAATCATCTAACCAAGTGTTTTCTTTTTTTCTGCTTTAAGTTCAAACTGGCCGACATGGCCGTGGCGATAGAGAGCGCTCGTCTCCTCACCTGGAAGGCAGCTCTCCTTCGAGATTCAAAGAAACCCTTCACTAAGGTAACTTCCTGCTCGTCTGTGGCGTCCATTTGATTTCCTGCAGAACAGCAGACACTGAACGCATCTCTGCCTTGCAGGAAGCAGCCATGGCCAAACTAGCAGCGTCTGAAGCCGCGACCTTCTGCTCTCACCAGGTAACGAACACGACAAAACAAAGCAACAAACAAACCGTCCGTGATCACTTCATAACGCTGCTCTATGTGCACCTCAAATCAGGCCATCCAGGTTCTGGGTGGGATGGGCTATGTGACGGACATGCCGGCCGAGAGGCACTACCGGGACGCTCGCATCACAGAGATCTATGAGGGCACCAGTGAGATCCAGAGGCTGGTCATCGCCGGCCAGTTACTGAAGGAGTATCAGTTATAGGCACATGTGATGGAGACGGTCCTCCAGAGACATAGAGACCAGTGTGACTCACTCAAACATGAAATCATGAGCTCAGGTGCAGATTTTATACTTCATTATTTTACTTTTTTTGTTGGTACTTTCTTTGAGAAGAGATTCTGCCTCATGTGTCAAAGAAACCAAGGAACCAGTTTCAGTACGTCGTTGAGTTTAAGTTGCCTTCACTGCCCGACATGGGTCCTCAGATTAAAGGGTCAGTTTGACCTGTGTGTAATAAATCAAACTTATAGAAATACTGTACATATGTGAGCTGTAGATATTAATAAAACAAACAGAGCTGCTTTAAAAATGTTTGCCTCCTTCACCATTTTCTACTTTTCTGCATAAAAATGAGTCAAAAGGTAGAAGAAGAGAAAACCCCATCAAACACATGAAATGGAAATATTCTAGCCGTGTATTTGATTATTTAATAAAATGAATCACATGTGAGTCACAGAAATCAGTATCTGGTTTACGGGTAACAGCTGATCAGTGTTCTCCAGCAGCTTCATAGCTTCAGTTCTGAGATGTTGGTGGGTTTCCTCACATCAACTGCTGCTTCAGGTCCAACAACAACATTTCTCTTGGATTAAGGTCAGGACTTTGACTTGGCCGTTCCTAAACATTCATCTGGTTCTTCTTTAACCGTTCTTTGGGCTCGTTGGTTTGCTGTATGACCCAGTTTCTCTTCAGACAAACTAAAGCATGTCTGAATAAAGTCCCAACATAAGGGCTCGTCCGGGATTTGAACCCGGGACCTCTCGCACCCAAAGCGAGAATCATACCCCTAGACCAACGAGACATTTGTAAGAAGATCTTTCGCTTCCAATTCTGGTAGAATTCACATTCATTGGTCCATCAATGTGGACAAGGCGTCCTGGTCCAGATGCAGCAGAACAGGCCCAAACCAGGACATTAGCTTCACCCCCATGTTTGATGGAGGGATGAGGTTCTGATGGTTCATCTCATTTAAACCAAACTATTCTACTTTGGTCTCATCTGTCCACTAAACATTGTCCCAGTAGTCTTCTGTCTTGTCCACATGATGTTTAGAAATGTTCTTCTTGGAGAGCAGTGTCTTTGTCCATCACACCATGGTTGTTCAGTGGATTCATCAACATTACCATCAGCCAATGAGAGAGAGGCCTTTAGCTGCTTAGAAGTTCCCCTGGGTTCCTCTGGTTCCTCTCAGACTATCATGGAGTGATCTTTGTTGGTGGACCTCTCCTGTCGTCTTCAATCTGTCTGACTGTGGATTATTTGTGGCTTCCAAACTCTTTAGAGATGCTTCTGGAACCTTTTCCAGCCTGATGAGCAACAACAACTCTTTCTCTGAGCTCTGAGACAAAGCTCCTTTGTCCACAAACATCAGACTGAGACGATGAAACTAAACCAGGACCTGAACCACACCTGAGTCTCATTACACTGATGGAGACACGTATGGACACATGGACTCTGGTTGTAATATTTTACGTGTCTGATTGGTTTCTCTTTTTCTACTTTCAGGATGTTTCGAGTCATTTTCATTTAGAAATGTAGAAAGTTGTGAAGGATGCAACTAGAGGAAGTGAAATCAACTGAAAACATACGAATAATCAAATAAAATTAAAGTGTAGTTTGGTTCCAGATGAACTGAAGGCTCTTATAAAGACGTATTTATTGATTTGTTCATGTACCATAACCAGGTTTATTTGGTCCTGACTCCAGAGAAACGTTTTGTCAGGTCCAACCACCAGAGGGCGACAGAGTGCCTTCATGTCCCTCATTCTGACTTCCTTTCTGTCCCCTGTTCACACTGACTCTGTTCCCTGGGTGTTAGTCAGATACTTGAATGATGGAGATAAAGACCGTTTGAAGCAGGTTAAATAATGTGAAGAGGCTTTAGGAATGAACTGCAGTGTGTCCGCCTCTCGTGCCTCAACACTTTGTACATATTTAATTAATTTATTGTGTGCAGGTGATCACAAAAACACCATGACAGTCATTTGTAGGTGGGATTGTGTTGCAACATAATAAAACTGATCCATGAGAAACTATAAACTGTGGAGAAACGTCTGTTGTGCAAAAATGAAGGCGCCATTGTGTCCTTTAAAGTGTAGAATTAGAAATTGATGTTTATAGGTTAAATCTGTTCAGAACAACAACTCTATATAAAGATGAACGACGGATCAGCTCCTTTAAAGTGAAGCCAAAGCAACTAGAGCTCCCCCTGGTGGCTGGCTGAAGTATAGGTCATAAGCTCCACCCCCTCCATGCTAGTGGGCGGGGCTTGGGCCAAACTAAAACACTAAAATACACGTCAAATATTATATTTTCAAGGATGGTTTCTGTCATTTTAGGTAGTTAATATAATGTTGATGAATGTTCAAGTGTTAATCTTTTGGATAAGTTTTGTTTATTTAACTATCTGACGCTATAGAAACAGGATGTAATGGTGACTACCAGTTGCCACGACAACCGCTCTGTGAAGCGGGACCCTGGGAACCTGAGAGTTGCAAAAAAAATGAATTAAAAACAAAAACAAATCCAGTGTCTAATCCATCATGTCCTTGTATCAGGTGGAGGTAGAGCAGAGCGTAGTATTAATTAAACTAAAACATGAGTGAGTCTGGAGGAAGAGTGGGCGGGGCATCAATATCACGGCTCCACGTGGCTCCGCCCCCTCAGACCGTACTGATCAGACTCTGGATCCAAACTCACAAGATGGCGCCGCCCGTATCCCCGGGAACATAGAGTCAGTTTGACCAATGAGAGGAGGAGGAGACGTGGTGTCCATGTTTATATACAGACTATGCTTCAGACCTGTTGATGATGTTTTGAGTCATTTTTATGCGTTAATGTGGACTATATGTCGTCCCATGTGTCTCAGATCGTTCCAGCAGCTTCTCCATCTTTTCAGTTTGAGTTGTTTGTCGTCACGGGACGTTGTTGTCCATCAGCGTGTTCTGTTCTGTTGTTGTTCCCTCCTGCTCTGTGTTTGTGTACATGCTCTACTTTTTGTGTCCAGGCCACTGATTGCTCCACTGCTCCAGATCTAGGCCACGCTTCCTGAGGCTGGAGTTGCACCCCCTCTCCCCCCCTCCCTCCTCCCCAGTCTGCGGGGCGCATTGTTCAGGCCGGCCTCGCATGCTCTGTCCTGGGCCGCGCCGCTCGTTTACTGCACCGCCGGGGTGTGTGAACCAGGCCCCTGATTAATTTGACGTCACCTTCTTGGCGCTTATTTGCTTCCTTCATTTCATGAGCACAAGTCAGATCTTTATCTGGAGCCACCTGCTTTCTGAAAACGGGACCTTTGACCTCGTTTGAGGGGATCATCTTCACATATGTGAACATGCCTCCATCACGCTGCTCCACTTCATATTCCAACTTAAATTCTTAAAGTTTGTCTTTTAACTTTTTAAAGACCAATCAAAGCTCCTCCCTCTGGTTAAACTCTTCCATCCTTCCTTCCTCCTCATGCACCTTGTTTCATGCATCTCTTTAAGATAAATTTAAACGTTTAACTCTCATGTTTAGCGTCAAATAAAGTCGCTGTTATTTGTTGCACAGAGACTCTCCTGATGCATTTTGCAGAATTAAAGTGACTTATTTTAATTTCTTCAACAGAACTCGGATTAAAAATGATAAAAATACTAAAACTGACTTTTAATTTGAGACTCTTTTTAATCTCAGGAAGCATTTCTGTTTAAATATGACAAATGTCAGGATGTAAATGAGGACAGACAGTCATGTGTGTTTTTATTTTTTGTTCTTTATTAGAAAAAGTAAGTCTGTAAAAAAAGAAATAATGACAGGAAGTACAACACCACTGTACATCTATTCAAATGCTAATTCCCTGCTTTGATCACGACATGAGTGCACATCGGTGTGAGTGGGCATCGCTGCGTGGCTGCGCGTCCACGGTGGGAACCAGAAACTCCCCCCCACCACCCCACCACCCCCCTGAGCCGCTGCAGCCTCCGGACACCGACACCGTCAGCCTCTGGCAAACTTTTAAATGATCATTAAATGTATGAGCTGCTGAATCTGCTCACTGTCAATCAAACCGGATTAAGATAAACTTGTGCAGCCTGGTGCTTAAAATACATTCAGTTCAGTTGCACATATTTGATGCTGCAGCCGCAGAGTCAGCGCCACTTCAGTGTACCACCGAGGTCTGCAGAGATGTTTGGCACAAATGCGCCAAAATCAAAATCAAAACCAAGTCCCCCACTCTAAGCTTTACACGTAATGCTTCTTGTCGAAGTCCCCGTTGACTGAGATCGTCTTGGTGGGCGCGTATTTGATGGGATAGGAGCCTCGGACCACCTGAGAGAAGGAGCAGCACAGCAGGGTCCCGCCGACCAGCAGCAGCGCGGTGGCCGCCCAGCCCACGTAGATGGCGGCCCCGATCTCCCTCTTCTGGGAGGACGCGACCCGCGGGTCGTGGAAGCCCACGATGATGTTGTTGGCCATCCAGCAGAGCGGCACCAGCACGAGCAAGCCGCTGATGATGTAGATCACCCCTCCGGCGTTCACCACCCTCGCCTTCACCGTCTCGTCCTTGATGCAGTTGGTGCACTGCGCCCCGGCCACCGTCACCGTCAGAGCCACGACCCCCAGCACGGCGGACACGATGGTGAGGGCCCGGGCCGTCTGCAGGTCCTGCGCCAGGGCCAGAACCGAGTCGTGGACTTTGCACTGCATCTGGCCGGTGCTCTGCACCACGCAGGTCATCCACAGGCCGTCCCAGATGGTCTGAGCCACCACGATGTTGGAGTCGATGAAGGCGCTGACCTTCCACATGGGCAGCCCGCAGGCCACCATCACCAGCAGCGAGCCCAGGACGCAGAGCGCCAGGCCGAGGAACTCCAAACACGCAGCGAGCATCTTGCAGCCTGTCTCTGGTCTTCTCGGGTCCTCCGTGGTCTCTGAGCGGATCAGCTTCGAGCCTTTCTCGTTTATCTCACAGACTCCGCTGCTGCGCCTCCATCAAAACAAAACCCACCAACTTTGGGCCAATCAGGAGCGAATGCGTCTCTGTCTCAGCCAATCAGGAGCGAGCAGGAGCTGCAGCCTGGATGCTGCGCGTGCCCGTGCGTGTGAGTGGTTTTGGGGAGGAGGAGCGTGCGCGGTGTGTTCCTGTGATTCAGTCTGAATCACATAAACAGTGTTTATGAGTCAGACTGGTGCAGAAACAACTTTAACAGACAAATAATAATTAAACAACAGTTTATTTAACACAACTAGATGTTTTACAGTGAATAAAATAATCATTAATGTCTGTGAAGGTTCTCAGTCATCCTAAACAACAAGCTGAAACAGACATGAAGCAGTTTTTTGATGATGAGTTTAGGTTTTAAATATCTGTTAACAACCAGACACTCACATGTTGGAGGAATCTATCTGCGGAGGTTCTCCAGGTCATAGTGACTATTTTCTTTCTCCCTGTCAGCATTTAAATGAATTCCCATCACAACATACTACAACTACATTCCCATTTGTTCTTAAAATAGCACCGTTTTGGAAAATAAATCCGTATGAAGCTCACAGATTTAAACTCCAAGTCAGAATCAAGCTGCAGTTCCTCTAATGTCCACCAGAGGCCCAACAGTGGGTCACTTTTAGTTTTAAACTAATCTAACTGGCACTCAGGTGACATGTATGACCGCTGTTACCACATTAAGCCCCGCCCCCAAACCCCCAAACGATCTGATTGGCCTGGCACACCTTTGCTGGAGCAGAATCAGTCCCTGATAGAGAAACTCCAGAAAAACGTTCTGCCACAAATAAATAAATAAATAAATAAATAAATTGAGGTAAGTTCATGTCAGATTCGTTTGTTCACATATTTGGACCTGATTTCTCTGATTTTAAAGCTTTGTTGTCCAGACGACATCATTTCCACTCAGGATGCAGTCAGAGCAGAGGACAAGGCGACCACGCTGACACGCTCCATTGTCCTCCTTGTGAAACGTCAACTCTCTTTTTGTTTTTGTGCTTTAAGTGACTCACCAGTGAGACGTACACTTCCGTCACATGCTGCAAAGTCAGCGGCGTGATGAGAGAAAGCCCAGATCACTTTAACTGGTCTCCTGATAGACTAGTTAAAGAACCCACATCAACATTTACTCTTCTGTCAACGCACCTGTGATTTACTTGAGTATTTTCATTTAATTCAAATTCTTTTTTTTCTCCACTTTTACATTTTTTTACATCCAAAATATCAGAAAACGTTTTCTTACAGATGAATCCTGTAAACAAAGGAAGCTGAAACAATTCATCATCTCAGTATTATGACTTCTTACAAAGACATGTTGCTCCCAAAGCACAGTCAGAACGAGAGAAGGTGGAGGACACTTTTCTATGTGAAGAATAAATGGAGCTCAAAGTGAAATTACTCAGAATTAATTATGTGAGTAATGTCAAGTGACTTAAAAGTGTTTAAAAAGATTATCAGTGTACTGCAGTTACCCGTCACCCGGGCACTGTGAATGAGCCTTTGTATGTTAACTTGGGTTTATGCTCACTAGAGAAGGTACGACACAGGTGTTTGTAAATAACTCATGTTTAAGACTTTCATGAAGTCTGAAGGACCAGACAAATAAGGACAACATGTGTCTCTGTAATACACATGTCTGAGAAAACTAATTTGACAAAGAGAACACATTAAATAAAGTATAAAAGGAGGTACAAAAGATTTTTACTGTTGTGCAATTCTGACAATGTCATTGCAGACTCAGTGAGCAGGTCTGAATAGTCTATAATACTACTGTACAATTACTGTTATACATCTATCAGCCACAACATTATGACCTGGAGAAGTAAATAACATTTAAACCATCTTGGGGCAATTCAGTGTTTCTCTGGGAAACATTTGGACCTGGCATCCACTGGTGTGAATGTTACTTAGACATGTAACCAGACCAGACACGTAGACGACTCAAAATACAACCTGAAAGCAAGAAAATATCAGAGCTAGCATATGTTCGCGTATTGTTTATTTATTTAGATTTAGACAGAACTTGACAGAAATCTGAAGAATAAGCTTTTATATCACAGATACAGGCTCAGCAATCATAAACAATGGTTACTTCAGCTTTCATTCTCACTGAATCAATAACTGAAACTGATCAACTTGATGAAAGATAATCACGAATGCACAAGTTATTTACAAAATGTTGGAAACTGAATTAATCAGAACAATAAAATATCAATGTTGTTGTTAAACTAATGAAAGAATTACACATGACTTTCATTCAATGAAGACACAAACATCAACCTGATCTTTTCAAATGATTCACGAAGCAAAACTTTGAATATATTTACAAAAACATGCAAGATGATTATGTTCATTGAGGGTTAACACATTTTAACTTTACTCTGAACCAACACAATAGACCCAATGTTAACGTTTTCCTTAGGTTCAAACTGATGTAATAATATAATAAACTGAATTATCTCTGTAGATTTGTCCTAGTCTAGACTGCGGTGTCCATCATTTCATCCTCAGTTTTTCTCGACCTTTTCCACAGTTTTGCAGCGTACTGGATCCCACTTTGGAATCCTTTGCTGACCTTCTGTGCCATTTCTTTCAACTTTTGGACCTTCCCTGTGTCTCCTTTGATTTTCAACAACTCAATGAGGAAGTCCAAGTGGACATGAGTTGACACTGAATCAACATTCAGGGCGATCTGCTGCAGTCTTTCAACGTGCTGGTAGGCCTCCTCCAGCCATGCTTCTTTGTCTTTTTCAAGGTTTTCTGTTTCTTGTTGAAGACTTTCCAAAAGGCTGATTTTCTTTGCAGCTTCTGCTTTATTTTTATCATACATCCTTTTCACGTCTGCCACTGTTTTCTTAACCCTCCGTGTCTTTTCCACATACATCCATTTGTCTTTCACGTGAGCCGATGCGAGACACTTCCTGCTACAAACCGTACAGCGGCCTTTCTTCATCACCTCACAGTGTTCAGGTTTCCAGGCCACCGTGCATCCGGGATAGTGACAGTTTTCCTTACAGTGTTTGCAACGGACAACTCCTTCAAAGAAGACCAACCCCCACATCCTACCATCAGTAGCTTCTTTGTCTTTGTAGGGCTCGTCAACTTCTATAGTGAACTCTTTATTCATCTTCATTTCTTGTTCGTGTTTCTTCAGAGCTTCTTCAGTCTGTTTGAGCTCTCTCTTCTTTAGTACAGACATGTGAATTCTTTCTTGCAGGTTTTGGATGCAGGCCGTCAGTCTGATGCGTTCATTCAAAACATCCGCAGTTTCCTTCAGTTTCTGAGGAGCAGTTTTTTCCATGAAAGCAACGAGTCCCTGCATTCCACTCACCGATGTTTGATGTGCCTCTTCTAGTCTTTGCCTTTGCTGTGATCGATCTTGATGCTGGCGGTTATTAAACAGGAAGTGAACGGGCTGCTTCTCCTCGTTTTTGGCACATTTAATATTTACATCTTTCAGAGCATTAAGGGCATCTGTAGGTGTTATCCCGTCTGAGTGCGTCATGAGAGCTACGATGTTTTTCTCCAGACCTTTTCCAAACAGAGACATCACTGAATTAAAGACGTATGACAGTCGGTCACTGAGTCGATTCTCTGAGGCCTTCATCACCAGACCCACTACATCCACTTCATCAACTCCATCCTCCCATCGAAACCAGTCAAATAATCTTTGACTGACGACGACATCATGTTTTATTGTTTTGGTGCTTCCATATCCAGGAGTATCGATGATGGTCAGAGAGTAGGGCAGAGTTTCACCCTCAAAACCAAAGAATTCGTACACGATCACATCTGTTGTCTGACTTTCTGACTGACTTTTATTCTCCTCCTCTAGGATATGGAACCAGACTTCATCCTCAAACCTCACTCCCATGCTGTAGTTGACTAGAAAGTTGACCAGAGTAGATTTTCCCACTCCTGTTTCACCGACGAGTAGGATGGTTTTCTTGGGCATGTCCACATTTCTTCTACCAAAGGTCACTCTTCTTAAATTCCCGATGGTCTCTATCTTTGTTGTCAGCTTGTAGCAGGAAGGAGATCCTTCTTTGATCACATCACATTTTGAGATGATAGCACCGAATTTTGACGATGTGTTAGTATCCCTGTAGTGGAGAGAACACATCTTAAGGCATTACAATGGAAATCATCTTTGTCACCACTACTCTCTATCCATTGGTAATTGCACTTTGCTTCACAGAATGCCACAACAGGTATAAAGTAAGTCTTATTTGTCTCTGGGTTAGTTTTCCTTCTACAAATTCTTTCTACTGCAATATTTATTTATTATTCAAAGCACAATCTAAAGTCTAAGATTTCAGGTGGACCCTAGAACCATTCATGCTCTTTTCAAATAACTAATTATTGATTAAGGAACCTATTAAGCAACAGACAAAGGAGCTTTGTCTCAGAGCTCAGAGAAAGAGTTGTTGTTGCTCATCAGGCTGGAAAAGGTTCCAGAAGCATCTCTAAAGAGTTTGGAAGCCACAAATAATCCACAGTCAGACAGATTGAAGACGACAGGAGTGGTCCACCAACAAAGATCACTCCATGATAGTCTGAGAGGAACCAGAGGAACCCAGGGGAACTTCTAAGCAGCTAAAGGCCTCTCTCTCATTGGCTGATGGTAATGTTGATGAATCCACTGAACAACCATGGTGTGATGGACAAAGACACTGCTCTCCAAGAAGAACATTTCTAAACATCACGTGGACAAGACAGAAGACTACTGGGACAATGTTTAGTGGACAGATGAGACCAAAGTAGAATAGTTTGGTTTAAATGAGATGAAGCATCAGAACCTCATCCCTCCATCAAACATGGGGGTGAAGCTAATGTCCTGGTTTGGGCCTGTTCTGCTGCATCTGGACCAGGACGCCTTGTCCTCATTGATGGACAAATGAACTCTAAAGAAAATGTCAGGACATCTGTCCATGAGCTGAATGTGAAGAGAAACTGGGTCATGCAGCAAGACAAGGAGAACCAAGAACACAAGTGGTTCTACAAGAGAACGGTTAAAGAAGAACCAGATGAATGTTTAGGAACGGCCAAGTCAAAGTCCTGATATGATGTAATATTGACTTACCTTTTTAAACAAAAAACAAATATCATTTGTTGGACTGGGTCCTTTTTGTCTACCTTCAGGACATCCAGAAAACAGTGAAGTGGCAAATACTTTTTATTTGCAGTGTATATTCATTTAATATTAAAGGGGAACTACAGTTTTTAACAACCTGGACTTAATTTCCCGCATAAAATATGATTGTTTACTCACCCATATAACTTTTTTGTAATTCATATTCCTTCAGGACATATTTAGATCCACGTATATCCATATAGTGGGAGTGACTGGGGCACCGAAATGCAGCCTCTAAATTACACATTATCTGACACGAACCTTGTTCTTGTACAGGTAAAGAAATTAACTGTCATGGGTGCGTGCGATATTTAGCGATGACATCATCCAGGTCATAAGACATCATCTGGAGTCTATAGTTCAATCTACAGACCCTAGATAATGGTAACAGGTCTGGACTCAACAGGGAATAACACTAGCGTATCATAAGAAAATATTGGTGAAATGAATGAGTTTCAGTTAACTATGGAGGAGAGACTTTTGAATAAAGTAACTTCTGCTCTTCTTTCTTTGATGTTAGCATCAGCATTAGCATTAACTTACCTAGCAGAGCAGCTCGGTTGACCATGACCAAGTCTAGTGACTAATTTTTGCTTATTTGAGTAATAGTGGTTTTTTTACATCATTTTAATGTTACTCACGTTGCCATGGTGATTGTCTGGGTGAGGTATGCACAGTGATGAAGGAGTGAGTCAATCAGGTCTGTGGACAAGATAAAGAAACTGTTTCTGTCAAATACAACACTGATACCCGATCAATGATTTACATCATATACTGTTCATATGTTGTCAGACTAAACTAGAGGTTAGTTGTGTAACAAAACTCTTACATTTTTAATATTAAAGTGAATTTAGTTGTTCTGTGTTAAGATTTATACTCTTAGAAAACCAAGTAAGGTGTTCTTACCTGTGTCGCTGGCTCGTTGAATGGCAACAGAGAGGAAGTAATATGGTTTTATTGCACCCACTCCCTTCCAAAGTTCAGCTTACAGTACAGCAGCATACACATATTTAACCAGAGTGTAAAATATTATTTAAATTAAAAATCAGATTTTTAAGGATTTAACATTTATTTTAAACCTTATTCATTTTCCTTATTAGACTGCACATTTTTAAAAAGAAATACATGCATCCAAGTCATCTAAATAACTAACTGGCGTTAAAGTTCTTCTTGTGTTTAGGATTAGGATCGATTAAAAAAAATGTTACAGACTTTATCACCAAAATATCATGCAAATGTTTCTGCAGATGTTTGAGAGCAGCAGAGGTTCAGGTCAAGTCACAGGGTCTAGTCACAGTCACTCAGAAACTTATCTCATTAGTGTGAAAGAAAAGGAGAACTAGATTTAACAAGTCAACAGCAGGAACTAGATACAGTTGGTGGTTTATTGCACAAGCAACAACAATCCTTCATGAGCATTCAAAGAATATTAGTCTCATCTCAGCAGCCTATCCACTTGTAGTTGTCAACATCTACTATCTTGCTCTCTGGTTGTTTAATCCCCCCTCCTCTGTTCTCATTATCATCCAACCACATTATCCAATCAAACAGCCATTTCTGCAGCTGTTTAATATGTCGTCCTTTTTTTCTGGAACTTCAAGTTCTCGTCTCGTCTTCTTCGGGGTCCGGGTCACGGTGGCAGCAGCTTCAGCAGGGAAGCCTAGACCTCAGGCCAGACGAGAGATACAGTCAGGTCCATAAATATTGGGACACTGACACAAGTCTAATCTTTTTGGCTCTATACACCACCACAATGAATTTGAAATTAAACAAACCAGATGCACTTTAACTGCAGACTTTCAGCTTTAATTTGAGCGTATTTACATCCAAATCAGGTGAATGGTGTAAGAATTACAACAGTTTGTATATGTGTCTCCCTCTTTTTAAGGGACCAAAAGTAATGGGACAAATTAACAATCACAAAACAAACTCTGAAGCATTTGGCTGAATATAAGCAGATGATATTGAAACACTTCAGGATTCATCATGCTGCTTTTGTCAGCAGTCACATCATCAATAAATACAAGGGAACCAGTTCCATTGGCAGCCATACATGCCCACACCATGACACTACCACCACCATGCTTCACTGATGAGGTGGTATGCTTTGGATTATGAGCAGGTCCTTTCCTTCTCTCTTCCCATCACTCTGGTACAAGTTGATCTTTGTTTCATCTGTCCATAAGATGTTGTTCCAGAACTGTGAAGGCTTTTTTAGATGTTGTTTGACTCTAAACTCTAATCTGGCCTTCCTGTTTTTGAGGCTCACCAATGGTTTACATCTTGTGGTGAACCCTCTGTATTCAATCTGAGTTCTTCTCTTGATTGTTCACTTTGACACACATACACCTACCTCCTGGAGAGTGTTTGGCTTGCTTCACTGATAGTGACAGCTCTTTGCATCTCATATTGAGATTCCAAATGCAAATAGCACACTTGGAATGAACTCTAGACCTTTTACTTGCTCCTTTGCTCCTTGTAAATGGGACAATGAGGGAATAACACACACCTTGCCATAGGACAGCTGAGCAGCCAATTGTCCCATTACTTTTGGTCACTTAAAAAGAGGCACATATACAAACTGTAATTCCTACACCGTTCACTTGATTTGGATGCAAATACCCTAGAATTAAAACAACTGGTTTGATTGATTTGCTATCCTTTCCCTTCCTAGAAGGGTGGTCCCCCAAGGTGATCTGGTAGTACAGATCGAATTATTTAATAATAAATAACTATTTTTGATAATTACACCTTAATACACAGGCCCAACATAAATGGTACCCCGTGTGAGACAGAGTACTGTTGGCAATTACTGATTTATTATTATTATTGGCAATAATTGTGCAATATTAATTTCAGCATCATTTTGGCCAAAGCCAAAAATATTTTTTGAACAACATTTAGACTTGCCAGAAGTTTTAACATTCAATCCAACTACTCTACCACAGGAGTAGGTGTCCAGTTGTACTTACAAACAGGTGCAGTGTGGTAATAATTTATGAAATGAATAAATTGATCAATTATTAATAATTCGTTATTAATAACTACCATATTAAGTCCCATAGCGGTACATTAAGAGTTGCTTCTGCTGCTAGCTGATACAAGTTGAACCTACTTTTCGTAGTTGTAAGAATTTTAGCATTTGAATACCACGTATTCAATGCAATCCAGTCAAGATTTTTCCTGTCAGACAGTTGTGATCATAATGTTGACAATTACGTTAGGTAACAGTGTGAGCGTGTTGCCACCTACCACCCCTCCAGGTCACGCTGTCATTGGCCACATGGGCATTGAAGTCAGGACAATGCATCAGTCCTAGGGCCCCCAAAAAGGGTGGGTACTCTGAACTGCTGTTCGGCACATATGCCCAGACAACAGTCAGAACCCATCCCTGACCTGAAGGCGCTGGGAAGCAACCCTTTCTTCCACCCTGGAGAACCCCAACATACAGGCAGATAGTCTAGGGGCAAGCAAAAAGCCCACTCCGGCCTTCCGCCTCTCACCTGGAGCAACTCCAGCAAAGAAGAGAGTCCAACCCCTCTCAAGGACTTGGGTTCAAGATCCGACGCTATGTGTCAAGGTGAGGCCGACAGTTAATAGCGCTTAACCTCATCCACAAGCTCCGGCTCCTTCCCTGCCAGAGAGGTGACATTCCATGTCCCAAAAGCCAGCTTCCATAACCGAAGATCAGACCACCAAGGAATCTTTCTGTGGAGGTTCTCCAGGTCATAGTGACTATTTTCTTTCTCCCTGTCAGAATTTAAATGAAATTCCATCACAATATACTACAACTACAGTACATTCCTACTTATTCTTGAAACAGCAGACCCGTCTTGGAAAATAAGTGTGTATGAAGCTCACATGTTTAAACTCCAAGTCAGATTCAAGCTGCAGTTCCTCTAATGTTCAGTAGAGGCCTCAACAGTGGGTCAATATTAGTTTTAAACTAATTTAACTGGTGCTCAGGTGACATGTATGACTGCTGTTATCACATTAAGCCCTGCTCCCAAATTATCTGGTTGACCTGGCGTGTGTGTTTTTCTGAACCCTTAACGTGGATCACACCAAATCATTTGTAATTTAAACTGATCATTTAACTGGTCTCCTAATAGACGAGTTAAAGAACCCACAGCAACATTTAGTCTTCTGTCGAGGCAATTGTGATTTACTTGAGTCATTTTATTCAAGTTCTTTTTTTTTCTCCACTTAAACTTTTAAATCCAAAATATATAAACGCTTGTTCCCACAGATGAATCCTGTAAACAGAGAAAGCTGAAACAATTCATCAACTCAATATTATGACTTCCAACAATCATCAGTTTAGTCCACCTTCTATTGTCTTTAAAGACACAGAGACATATTACTCCCAAAGCACAGTCAGAAAGAGAGAAGGTGGAGGACACTTTTCAGTGTGAAGAATATACAGAGCTCAAAGTGAAATTACTTATAATATAGATTATGTGAGTAAAGTCAAGTGACTTAAAAGTGTGTACTGCAGTAACCCATCACCTGGGCATTGTGAATGAACCTTCGTATGTTAATTTGGGTTTATGCTCACTAGGGAAGGTAAGACACAGGTGTTTGTAAATAACTCATGTTTATGACTTTCATGAAGTCTGAAGAACCAGACAAATAAGGACAACATGTGTCTCTGTAATAAACATGTCTGAGAAAACTAATTTGACAAAGAGAACACATTAAATAAAGTATAAAAAGAGGTACAAAAAGTTTTTTTACTGCTCTATTAGCTGGTGTGGAATTCTGAAAATGCCACAGCAGACTGAGCAGTTAGTCTATAATACTATTGTACAGTTACTGTTATACACCGATCAGTCACAACATTATGACCACTGACTGAAGAAGTATATAACATTTAAACCATCAATTCAGTGTTTTGCTGGGAAACCTTTGGACCTGGCATTTATTTGTGTGGATGTTACATGTAGCATCCACAAGACCAGACACCTAGACAACTCAAAATATACAACTTGAAAGCAAGAAAATATCAGAGCTAGTATATGTTCGCATGTTGTTTATTTATTTATACAGAACTTGACAGAAATCTGGAGAATAAGCTTTTAAATCACAGACTGACTTCAGCTTTCATTCTCATTGGGTCAATAACTGAAACTGATCAACTTGATGAAAGATAATCACAAAAGCACAAGTTAGTTACAAAAATGTTAGAATTTGAATTAATCGGAACAATAAAATATCGATCTGGAATGTTGTTGTTAAACTAATGAAAGAATTACACATGATTTTAATTCAGTGAAGACACAAACATCAACCTGATCTTTTCAAATGGTTCATGAAACACAACTTTGAACATATTAACAAAAACATGCAAGATGATTATGTTCATTGAGGATTAACACATTTTAACTTTACTCTAAACCAACACATTAGACCCAATGTTAACGTTGGGTCCTTTGGTCCAAACTGATGTAATAATATAATAAACTGAATTATCTCTGTAGATTTGTCCTAGTCTAGACTGTGGTGTCCATCATTTCATCCTCAGTTTTTCTCGACCTTTTCCACAGTCTTGCAGCGTACTGGATCCCACTCTGGCATTCTTTGTTGACCCTTTGTGCCATTTCTTTCAACTTCTGGACCTTCCCTGTGTCTCCTTTGATTTTCAACAACTCAATGAGAAAGTCCAAGTGGACATGAGTTGACACTGAATCAACATTCAGGGCGATCAGTTGCAGTCTTTCAACATGCTGGTAGGCCTCCTCCAGCCATGCTTCTTTGTCTTTTTAAAGGTTTTCTATTTCTTGTTGAAGACTTTCCAAAAGGCAACTTTTCTTTGCAGCTTCTGCTTTATTTTTTATCATACATCCTTTTCATGTCTGTCAGAGTTTTCTTAACCTTCCGTGTCTTTTTCACATACATCCATTTGTCTTTCACGTGAGCCGACGCTTATCCAGGTCTTTTCCAAACAGAGACATCACTGAATTAAAGACATATAACAGTCGGTCACTGAGTCGATTCTCAGTGGCCTTCATCACCAGACCCACTACATCCACTTCATGAACTCCATCCTCCGATCGAAACCAGTCAAATAATCTTTGACTGACGATGACATCATGTTCTATTGTTTTGGTGCTTCCATATCCAGGAGTATGGTCCACAAACACTTAGTCATAAGGAAGGCACAGCAGATACTGGAAACAAGGAGGACATGATATGTAATAGTGACTCACTTTCCTGAATAAACAAATATCATTTCAACCAGGAGAGACTTACAGACTTAAAGAAATAAGGGAGAAGGATGTAAAATTGATAGATGTAATTTATTGACAGCAGTAGGTAAACTTTGGTGCTTAGACACCGGTGGGATGTGTATAATCATGGTGAGGCAGCCCATGATTAAGGAACTTCCGATGTGAGGAAGGATCCCCCCGGAGCCTAGACCTGGTGGTGGTGGTGAGGAGAAGGATGACTGATGATGGGCCAACTGGCTGGAGGATGAGATGATCTGAGGACCAGGAGGTGGTGACGGGGTGGAGGTGGGTAGCTGGAACTCTCGGGCTGAAATGACAGCTGGCTGACAGCAGAGAGAGAAGCGCTTTTAAATCCAACAGTTTGCAGGTGATTGGTTAGAAGCGGGCGTGTCAGATTGTGATTGGATGAAGATGGAAATGAGTGGGCGGAGCTTATGGAGAAACCGGAGGTTGTGACTTAGGGGCGTGAGCAAGGAGATAGTCTTCCATCTTCCTGACTGAATTTTCGCTAAGCTTCATTTGTTGGACTGGTTTCTCTCAATTAATACTGAGACTTTTAAAGTATGTGTGTTAACTGCCAGAGAAATCTAGACGGCTTTACCCAAGTTATTTATCTGAGTTTAAATGAAGTTTTTAAGTTTTTTGTGGCTACAAATATAATTTTACTTTAAGTCCACAATCAGACTATGTTGTAAATCAAAGGGCAAACCATGATATCTTACGCCCCGTTGTTGCATAACACTTGCATGAAGACATATCTTTAAGTTCACAGAGTATCTTTACATCACCTCACCTCTTTATTTCTGAGCTGTAAAGGCAGACAACTGCTGGGGGCCCAGGTCAGTAGACGGCCCCCAAGGGATAACAAATTTCAAACTACAGAAGTGGCAATGACAGTAGGAGACCTCTCTAAGAGGCCTCCGTGGTGACACACAATTCAAAATGAAAAGAAGTTTCAGAAAAATTAGGAAGAGGAAAATAAGCAAAAGGGCAGACAGCAGTGAGTGAAGCACATCATGGAAGTTAACTGAGTGCTTCTGGTCTGGCCTGAACTATGAGGGAGAGACTTTTGAATAAACACCTACTATTCCTCTTTTGATGTTGGCATTAGCATTAGTGTCACAGTGCAGAAAGTGTGTTTTTAGCATTTTTTTATTTGGTTTTATAGTTTGAGTTTTTAATATGGAATGCTTTTACTTGTGTTGTGTTTTTTTTTTATTGTTAAACCACTGAACCAATTGGCAGTGGCGGAGAGTGGCTTTTAATAAATCTTTGTATTTATGTGAAGGTTCTCAGTCATCCAGGTCATGGTAATCCAAAAAGTTTCAAAAAAGGCAACTGGACTTGTAGATTTTTAGAGAAGACGTTTCACCATTCATTTGAGAAGCTTCTTCAGTTCTGAACTGAACTGCCTTTTTTTTTTTCTTTGTTTTTAGTACACCAGCTCTGATTGGTTTGCCGCCTCTCTTTCCTCTGGTCGCTGTCAGCGCGCTCTCTCCCGATAATTCACTAGTACCTGTGCTTCCCCTTCAAAAATACATTATCTTAATTCATCCGTGTCGTAATTTTCCACTTATCATTATCTTCCCCCTTGTGGCATTAGCATTAACTTAGTTAGCAGAGCAGCTCGGTTGACTCATTTTTACCTCTTCAAATGCACTTATCTGAGTAATAGATTTTTTTGAATACATCATTTTAATGTCTGATGATTGTCTGACTGAGATCTGGACAGTGATGAAGGAGCGAGTGAATCAGGTCTGTGGACAAGAGAAAGAAACAGTTTCTGTCAAATACAACACTGATACCCGATCAATGATTCACATCACATACTGTTCACATGTTGTCAGACTAAACTAGAGGTTAGTTGAGCAACAAAACTCTTGCCTTTTAATCTTAAAGTGAATTTAGTCCTGTATTAAGAGTTAAACTCTCTTCCATTTCATGGTTCATGCAGGAAGTTGCTCTTACCTGCGTCGCTCCTGGAATGGCAGCAGAGAGGAGGTCGTGTGGTTTCACTGAAGCACCCACTCCCTTCCAAAGTACAGAAGTACATACGATTATTTAAGAAAATAAAAGTCTCACTTAGGCTAAAAATCTAATTTTGAAGGATCAAACCAAGAAAATTGGACAATGATTTAACATTTATTTTAAATCTTATTCATTTTTCTTATTAGAGTGCACAGCTTAAAATAGAAATACATGAATCCACATCATCTGAAAAACAAACTTGTATCAAAGTTGTGTTTAGGATTAGGGTTAATTAGTATGATTTAAAAAAAATAAAAAAAATAAAAGCATGTTACAGACTTACTTGGGTGTGGAATATTGTTTCAGAAATAAGGCACTAGAAAAGGAGAATTAGATTTAAGAAGTCAACAGTAGGAGCTAGATGCAGCTGGTGGTTTATTGCATGAGCAATTCAACAATCACAAATGCAACATAAGCAACTAGTACATGTGACTGACAGACAGGAAGACGTCATGAGGTGGTTGATCCAGTTCTTCTTCTGCCAGCTGGAGAAGGAAGAACACAATAAACTGCAAACACCATCTATTTCCTACTTCTCCTTTTCGTGGTTCTTTATTTCTCATTGTTTTATAAATTCACATTCACATTTCATCTGATGATTGTAGTGAACAAGCCCAGAGCCTTCAAAGAATATTAATCTCATCTCAGCACCCTCACCACTTATAGGTGTCAACATCTGCTATCTTGCTCTCTGGTTGTTTAATCCCCCTCCTCTGTTCTTGTTATCATGCGACCACATTTATCCGATGCGAATGAGATTCAAACTGCAACTAACAACAGTCATTTCTGCAGCTATTTAATACGTTGTCTGTAGACGAATCCTTTGAATGAAAGTCAGTTGGGTCGGGAGCAATGAAATTTAGTGGGCTTGTATGCGTTTACTTTTGTGGTTTGTGACATATTAACATGTAGTGGTTGTAACACCCCCTGCAGTTTGTGCATTAAAACCAAAAACATTGATGTTTCATGAACGTAACATTAGGTGGTTAGCACTGATGCAGCAGAGAAGACTTTTCTGGCCCTGATGGAACCGCCACTTTACAAATAGTACTGTCTTGTATGTCAGTGGCTTTTATTCATTAAACTTTTAACCACTTTCTTATGTTCTTCTGGTGAGTTTAGGTTTTAAATATCTGTTAACAACCAGACACTCACATGAAGTTGGAGGAATCTTTCTGTGAAGGTTCTCCAGGTCATGGTAACTATTTGATTTCTCTCTGTCAGCATTAAAATTAATTCCTATCACAAGATACTACAACTTCTGCTGACCTGGAGAAGGTTGTCCATGCTTTTATATCATCACATCTTGATTACTGTAATGCTCTGTACGCTGGAATCAGCAAGGGAAACTTACGCAGAATACAGCTCATCCAGAATGCAGCTGCCAGGCTTTTAACAGGTGCTAAGAGAAGTGACCACATATCGCCAGCCCTCGCCACACTCCACTGGCTGCCTGTGAGTTTTAGAATTGATTTTAAGATTTTACTACTGGTTTTTAAAGCCCTGCATGGTCAGGCTCCTGCCTACATCTGCGAACTGCTTTTACCATACGAGCCTGACCGCTGCCTGAGATCTGCCGGTGCAGCCGTGCTTACGGTCCCGAGGTCCTGTCTTGTCACTAAAGGTGACCGGGCTTTTGCTGTCTACGCTCCACAGCTGTGGAACTCCCTGCCTGGCGATCTCAGGCAGGCGAGCTCAGTGGCTTCTTTTAAATCTCTTCTTAAAACTCACTTTTATCGATTGGCCTTTTCTTAATTTTGTTTTATTATTTTGTTTTATCATTGTTGTTGTATAATTACCTTGTTGTGGGTGGGTGATCTTACATTTTATTTCTCTTGGGGTTTTTATTTTATTTTATTTTACTTTTACTATGATTGCTGTCAGGCATCTGACCTGCCTGTTTTATTTATGTTTGTTGTACAGCACCTTGTAACTTGTTTTAGAAAGGTGCTATATAAATAAAGTTATTATTATTATTATTACAACAAAATTCCTACGTGTTCTTGTAACAGCAGCACTTGCCTCCAAGTCAGAGTCAAGTTGCAGTTCCTCTAATGTTCACTAGAGGCTCCAACACTGAGTCAATTTTGGTTTTAAACAATTTTAAATGGCGCTAAGGTGACATGTATGATTGCTGTTAATTATTAACCACATTAAGCCCCACCCCCAAACAATCTGATTGATGGAGCTGATTTCGCTATTCGGCCGATGCTGATTTTTAAGCCTTGTTATCCAGACGACATCATTTCCACTCAGGATGCAGTCAGAGCAGAGGACAAGGCGACCACGCTGACACGCTCCATTGTCCTCCTTGTGAAACGTCAACTCTCTTTTTGTTTTTGTGCTTTAAGTGACTCACCAGTGAGACGTACACTTCCGTCACATGCTGCAAAGTCCGCGGCGTGATGAGAGAAAGCTGCAGCATTCTTTGATGGTACAAAAATGTGCATATATATATGTCTGACTCCTAATGTGGGCCAGTCCCGAATCATCTGTAGCTGAATCCAATCATTTAACTGGTCTCCTAATAGACTAGTTAAAGAACCCACTGCAACATTTACTCTTCTGGTGAGGCAATTTTTTTTTCTCCACTTAGACTTTTACATCCAATATATCTGAAAACAGGCAGCACAGTGGAGAGGTGGTTAGCACTGATGCCTCACAGCAAGAAGGTCACTGGTTTGAATCCATGAGCCTTTCTGTGTGGGTTCTTTCCAGGTTCTCCAGCTTCCTCCCACCATCCAAAGACATGCTCAGTTGATTGGTGATTCTAAATTGCCTGTAGGTGTGCATGTGAGTGTGAATGGTTGTCTGTCTCTGTGTTAGCCCTGAGATAGACTGGAGACCTGTCCAGGGTGTACCCCTGCCTCTCGCCCAATGACAGCTGGGACAGACTGCAGCCGACCCCCGTGACCCCTAACAGGAATAACCGAGTATAGAAAATGAATGAATATCTGAAAACTTGTTCTTACAGATGAATCCTGCAAACAAAGGAAGTTGAAACAATTCATCAACTTAGTATTATGACTTCAAGGATTCAAGGATTCTTTATTGACATTACAACACATGTTGGTACATGTGAAGGAACGAAATTGGTTACTCTTGTCCCGATTCAAGCCATAAATAAAAAAGTATAAATAAATAAAAAAGTATAAATTCCAACAAGGATCAGTTTAGTCCACGTGCTATTGTCTTTAAAGACACAGAGACATGTTGCTCCCAAAGCACAGACAGAAAAAGAGAGGGGTGGATACTTTTGTGTGTGAAGAATATTAGGAGCTCAAAGGGAAATTACTAATAACTAATTATGCGAGTAAGTTCAGGTGACTTAAAAGTGTGTAAAGAGTATCACTGTACTGCAGTTGCTTTGTATGTTAACTTGAGTTTACGCTCACTAGAGAAGTTAATGACCTTTTTAAGCATTTTGTGACCTTTTTACTTTAAGCCCACAATCAGACAATCTTATATCCCATTGTTGCATAACACTTGCATGAAGACATACCTTTAAGTTCGCAGAGTATTTTTACATCACCTCACCTCTCGAAGTTGTCACGTTATACTGTTTTATATATTTATAAATTATATATATATTTTATATATACATATATATATATATATATACAGTGGTATGGTATATATACAGTGGTATGCAAAAGTTTGGGCACCCCTCTAAGATTTCATAATAATTTGCTCTAACTTTATAAAAGACGATCACAGCAACAAGATTTTATTTCCTACAGAGATGTAGACATTTGAGTGTTTTCCAGACCAAAATTGTTAGAGTATCATTACAAAGTTTTATTATAATAAATTAAAATGTAAAAAATGGCATGTTCAAAAGTTTGGGCACCCTTTTAATCACATTGATTTCAAGACCTGTAGGGATTTGTAGCTGACATGTTGCAGCCCAAAACTGCTTTGATTAGCTTGTGAGACCTTCAATTACAAAGACAGGTAAAACCAATCATGAAAAAGGCTATTTAACAGAGGCAACTGCTGGATGTGCTTGTCCTATGCTCCTGGCAACATGGGGGCATCAAAACAACTCTCCACTGACCAAGAAACTAAGATAATTCATTATCATGAATTAGGAGAAGGGTACAAGAAATTATCAAGAAGATTTGGGATGTCTATCTCCACAGTCAGAAATGTGGTGCAGAAATGGAAGGCCAGAAGAACAGTCATTGTGAAGGAAAGATGTGGTAGGCCAAAAAAAATACTGGAAAGACACAGACGAAGGATGGTTAGAATGGTCACAGACAAGCCACAGACCACCTCCAGAGAACTACAAGGACATCTGGCTACTGATGGTGTAGTTGTTCATCGTTCCACAATGCAGCGCACTTTGCACCAGGAAAAGCTCTTTGGAAGGCTGATGCTCAAAAAGCCTTTCCTGAGTGTTCGTCACAAGAAGAGTCGCATGAGGTATGAAAAAGTGCTGAGTGAGACACATCACCAAGGTTAACTGAGTGCTTCTGGTCTGGCCTGAACTATGGAGGACAGACTTTTTAATCAAGTAACTTTCAGTTTGACATGAACATTCTGAGCGACCGGCATATTGACATTCTTGACCTGGTTGGTTACTGCTGTAGGAGTTAGTCAGCTGCTGTTGTACTCTTCTTTCTTTGATGTTAGTATTAGCATTAGCTTAGCTAGCAGAGCAGCTCAGTTGACCATGACCAAGTCTAGTGTCTCATTTTTACTTCTTCAAATGCACTTATCTGAGTAATAGATTTATGTTTTTTAATACGCCATTTTAATGTTACTCACATTGCCATGGCGATTGTCTGGGTGAGGTCTGCACAGTGATCAAGGAGCGAGTGAATCAGGTCTGTGGACAAGAGAAAGAAACAGTTTCTGTCAAATACAACACTGATACCAGATCAATGATTCACATCACATACTGTTCACATGTTGTTGGACTAAACTAGAGGTTAGTTGAGCAACAAAACTCTTGCCTTTTAATTTTAAAGTGAATTTAGTTGTTCTGTATTAATATTTACACTTTTAGAAAACAAGTTATTTCATGGCTCATACAGGAACGTGTTCTTATTTGCGTTGCTGGCTCGTTGAATGTCAGCAGAGTTAGCCCTATCGACTTAGGCCTTCGAAGACCTCAAACTAATAGAGAGCTGAATGTCTTTACTAAAGAAACTCACTTAGAACAGTTAGGGTTGCCAGCCGTCCATCGAAAAACGGAATCGTCCCATATTTAGAAACAAAACTACGCATCGTGTATTGAGCTGAAACAGGACGCACTTTGTCTCGTATCGTATAGTGTGTAAAATGTCAATGGAAAGAATGAATAACAGGGCGCTTTACGGTAAACTTATTCCTAGGCCGTCTCCTACTCTGTGACCAATGAGCTGACAGCAGGAATCCCTCTCAATATTGTTTTATATTAATTTATACAGTTTTAAGTGAAGCGGGACAGGTTTATGTTAATTTAGTTATTTTATACTAAAAATGAATTGTTGAATAATAATTTGTTTTGCACGCATTCATATCACTCAAGAATATGCATCTAATTCAATTCAGATTCAAGACGTATAGTTGAATAATTGTTCACACACAAATAAGCTAAAAAAAAAAAAACTGCCACCTCAGGAAAGATGACAGCAATCAAGTAGACCGGCCCTGCCAATGAGGTGTCTCTTATTTATTTTTCAGGGAGTTGGCAACCCTACCAATTCACTGCAGCCACCAGCACTACATACGTCAAATCCAGCAGAAGCATCAATGTTAACAAAGATTCATTTTACTCACCAGAACTTTAGAAACTATTTAGAGTTCTCCTCAGACCCTGTCAACCAAAGGTAGTGCTCATAGTTGTTGACCTGAAAGTTTCCCCAGCTGGGTCAGGCTAGCTTTTTAAGAAGATCTGCAACCAAGTTAATAGCCTCTCCTCCTGAAGCTCCTTCGTGGCTTCAACAATAGCTATCAAAACATCAACGTTGTGCCGCTAGCAACAGATGAACATGAACCGCTAGCTTAGCTTAAACGGAGTGACTCTCCAACCATCCAATCAGAGAATAGTAAAATGCTGATGCTACCGTAGGCCACAGAGAAGGACTCAGAATAGGCAATGGACCTCATGAGGTCACATGCTATTGTCATCAGGTCATATAAAATGCACTGTTTGGCCTGTGTTCTCTCTCTTATCCTCTTACTCTCTTACTCTTCCTCCAACTCCACACCTCCACGTGGAGAGCCCCAGCTCGACTGCAGCTGGCTGCCAGGTAGCATGCTAACAACGAGCAGCTACCCCAAGCCTGTTCTCCTTACATCAGCGGAGCGAGATCCTGCTTGAGGAATCTGCACCAGCTCTTTTAGCCAACAAACATTTGCAGGCTAAACCCCTGGACAACAGGAGCCGCGTGGCTAGTTAGCACCGAGCTGCTAATATGGACACATAAAATCCACATCGAAGGACTTTAAGGAGCGGCCAGTTTCCCTTGCTTATTATTAAAACATTTCACCAGAGCACCTTAGACTCTTAGCTTGTTTTAAAAGCATAACCAACAGGGGACTTGAAAAATGTCCCCTGTTCAAGGTGGAGTCCCCTGTTCGTGAGTGTGTAACGATGCCGGAGTCCCCAGTTCTATTTGTTGACACACACACACACACACTCACTTTATACAATCTGTTTGCACAGTACTATGTACCGAACATTTCACTAGTCTTGTAACTTAGATAGCCACTGCTATTATTTATTTTTGCACTATAAGTTGCTCATGTCATCTGTCTTTGTATCGCCTAATTTATCATCTGCCATCTCCTCTATTGTAAATTATGTTATGCTAGTTCCTGTTTATAGTCTTCTCCCACTTAACGAACAATCCATCTGTATAATATGTTCATAGTACCTCCCTCAATCATTATGTATATCTTGCTCATTAACCTGTATATATGGTCTCACCTGTACATACAGTAGGTTCTGATCTGTAAATATTGTCCATATGCTGTAAAAACAACATGTAACATACTACTTATATACCATAATATTTATGCCACGTGCACTTACTGCCTATTGCACTTCTGGTTGGATGCTAAACTGCATTTCGTTGCCCTGTACATGTACATGTGTAATTACAATAAAGTTGAATCTAATCTAATCTAATCTAAATTAATTATTAATCAGAAATCCAAATTGACAATTTAGTATTATTTATGAGACTGATTTGATTGATTTGCTATCTTTTCCCTTCCTAGTAGGGTGGTACCAAGAGGTGATCTATTAATTCAGATCGAATTATTTAATAATAAATAATTGTAAACCCCAAAAGTTTTATTGTTTTATTGTTTATTTGGATCCCCGTTAGCTGCAACAGAACTGCATCTATTCTTCGTGGGGTCCGACATATAATACAGTACAAGACCAAAATTTAAAAGGAAAAAGATAAACAAACAAACAAAAAAACAAAACAAAAACATAATATAAAATAAGAGGTGACATTTATTTTAGGGCTGCAGCTATCGATTCTTTTTGTAATCGATTAATCTAGCACTTTATCGATCGATTAATCGATTAATCGGATATTTTAAACAATGTTTTTAAACAACCAAAACAAAAAACGCATAACGACAATTATGTGGCTGTAAAATGATCAAGCATTTGCCTTTTATTTCTCAAAAAACAGAGAACTCCAACTCCAACATTTGGCTCCAAAACTAAGCCCATTTATTGCAATTTACCCATTAAAAGTGCCAGTGACAACAATTGAATAACAATACAGTTAAGCAAACTTATGTAAAACATGTATAACATGTTTTATGTAGATTTCTACACCTGCAGCATTTACCATTAGGCTACTAACAAATAATACATAATTTCTGGGGCGAGCCATAGTAACCTAGCAACCTGTGTGTTTGTGAATGCGTGCTGTGCGTGAGGAAGAGTGACAGAGATGAGGGTGCATTTCAAAGTCAAAAGTCAAAGTCAGCTTTATTGTCAATTTCTTCGCATATACTTGACATACAAAGGAATCGAAAATACGTTTCACCCCATCCCATGCGTATACATGAACCACGAACAACAGTAAAGTGCAGATTCACAAACAAGTATGACAAGACAAGACAAGACAAGACAAGACAAGACAAGACAAGACAAGACAAGACAAGACTGAGTGTTCCAGCTGTGTGCATTTAGAGGTAGTTGTTGTTGTAAAGGTGCAAAAATAGTCAATAGGCAGTACATGGACAGTAGTAATGGTAGTAGTAGTGGCCAGTGCAAGTACTATAAGTACACGCCTCAGCACTATGGGTGCCCGAGCCTTCAGTTGCTCCGCACCCAAACTCTGGAATTCTCTCCCCCCACACATAAGACAATCTGACTCCATCACAACCTTCAAAACCCAACTTAAAACTCACCTGTTCAAACTGGCATACTCACTATAATCATACACCCTGTACCCGTTTCTATCGCTTTTATCTTGATGTTTGTTGTGTGCTTTTACTTTATTAATGATCTTTTATGCCCTTTTTTTGTAAGGTGACCTTGGGTGTCCTGAAAGGCGCCTCCAAATAAAATGTATTATTATTATTATTATTATTATAAGAGTTTGCAGCATGTGTGTGCAATTGCAACAGGTAATAGAAATGGCCAGTCCAAAAAATAATATAAATATAATATAAATATAGAAGTTAGCAGCAGTTCAAGAGTCTCAGTTGTTGTGCAGGTCCAGAGTAACTAGACTCCTCCCCAGCCTGGTGGATGAAGCTGTTGGTGAGTCTGGTGGTGCGGGAGCAGAGACTCCTGTACCTCTTTCCAGAGGGCAGGAGGCTGAACAGACTGTGTGCAGGGTGACTTGCGTCATTGACGATTGTGATGGCTTTGCTCAAAAGGTGAGCCATTTTTACGACAACATACGTCACCTTTGCAAATGTGCATTTCTACGTCTGGTTTTTGAGCTCGTTTTGGTCCCTTCTTTATTAAAAACCGGTTCATTTTGTGTTTTACGCTAGCTAGCGGAGCTTACGTCGCCTGCCTGCAAACGTGCGCTGCGGTCAAGTTTTGTAAACAATGCCACATGGCCACTTTCATTCGCGCTTTCCGTGATTCGTTTGCCGTTTATGGGCATCTTTACTCTACGCCATCGCGCCAAATAAATTCAAAATGTATCACGCGCTGGTGGTGTGCTTCGCATAGGTCCTTCCGTGCTTCCAAAACAACGGTCCGTGTGGAAAGTCAGATCTGTGTATAGTGCGCGTCATAGGAATTTAACGAGGCTTCGAGGCAGAGTTTTTGCCTCGAGCAATTTTTGTAATCGAGTTAATCGAGTAACTCGACGAATCGTTTCAGCCCTAATTTATTTTCAACAGTCCTGCAAACTCTTAAGCAATTCCTGCATTCCACACCATTCCATTATGATTTCACTCAATATCATATATATCTAACATCCATTAATTTCAGATATTATATATATTTTAACCATTCCACATTCTACATGGTTAGGATTCTGTATGTATCCATTTAAAAGATGTTTTTTCACTAACAGTTTTTCACTAACTATTTGATTTCAACATGTAAATGAATTCCTATCACAAGATACTACAACTAAAATCTTATTTGTTCTTGAAACAGCAGCTCCGTCTTGGAAAATAAGTTCACAAATTTAAACTCCAAGTCAGAGTTAAGCTGCAGTTCCTCTAATGTCCACTAGAGGCTCCAACACTGAGTCAATGTTTGATTTAAAATAATTTCACTGCTGTTACTCTTCTGTCCATCACCACATAAAGCCCCTCCCCAACAATCTGATTGGCCCGGCATATCATTTGTAATTTAATCCGATTACTTAACTAGTCTCCTAATAGACTATTTAAAGAACCCATAGCAAAATGTACTCTTCTGTCGAGGCACTTGAGATTTACTTGAGTATTTTCATTTTATTCAACCTTTTTTCTCCATTTTTACATCATTTACATCCAAAATATATGAAAACTTGTTCTTACAGATGAATCCCGTAAACAAAGGAAGCTGAAACAATTCATCAGCTCAGTATTATGACTTCCAACAAGGATCAGTTTAGTCCACCTGCTATTGTCTTTAAAGACACAGAGACATGCTGCTGCCACAGCACAGTCAGAAAGAGAGAGGGGTGGATACTTTTCTGTGTGAAGAATATATGGAGCTCAGAGTGAAATTACTCATATTTATTGATTATGCGAGTAAGGTCGGGTGATTTAAAAGTGTGTAAAACGATTATCAGTGTACTGCAGTTACCCGTCACCTGGGCACTGTGAATGAGCCTTTGTATGTTAATTTGCATTTACGCTCACTAGAGAAGGTACGACACAGGTTTGTAAATAACTCATGTTTATGGCTTTCATGAGGTCTGAAGGACCAGACTGATAAGGATAACAGAAGTCTCTAGTAATAAACATGTCTGAGAAAACTCAAATAAAGTATAAAAACAGGTATAAAACGTATTTTATCTGTTAGCTGGTGTGCAATTCCACAATGTCATTGCAGACTCTGTGAGCAGGTCTGAATAGTCTATAATACTACTGTACAATTACTGTTATACACCAATCAGCCACAACATTATGACCACTGACTGGAGAGGTAAATAACATTGACCATCTTGTGACGATTCAGTGTTTTGCTGGGAAACCTTTGGACCTGGCATTCATTGGTGTGGATGTTACTTAGACATGTAACACCCACCTTGACCAGACACCTAGACAACTCAAAATACAACTTGAAATCAAGAAAATACCAGAGCTAACATATGTTCACAAAGTATTGTTTATTTATTTAGACAGAACTTGACAGAAATCTGGAGAATAAGCTTTTAAATCACAGACAGGCTGGGTAAACAATCATAAAACAATGGTTTATTTAGCTTTCATTCTCACTAAGTCAATAACTGAAACTGATCAAATGATGAAAGATAATCACAAATGCACCAAGTTATTTATAAAATGTTGGTAGCTGAATTAATCGGAACAATAAAATATTGATCTGGAATGTTGTTGTTAAACTAATGCAAAAATTACATGATTTTCATTCAATGACGACACAAACATCAACCTGATCTTTTCAAATGATTCATGAAACAAAAATTTGAACATATTGACAAAAACTTCCAAGATGATTATGTTCATTGAGGGTTAACACATTTAAACTTTAGTCTGAACCAACACAATAGACCCAATGTTGGAGAGGTGAATAACATTGATTGATTTTGTGACAGTTCAAGAAAATATCAGAGCTAGCATATATTCGCAAACTATTGTTTATTTATTTAGACAGAACTTGACAGAAATCTGAAGAATAAGCTTTTAAATCACAGACAGGCTGGGTAAACAATCATGAAACAATGGTTTCTTCAGCTTTCAGTGAGTCAATAACTGAAGCTGATCAGCTTGATAAAAGATAATCACGAGTGCACAAGTCATTTACAAAATGCTGGAAGCTGAATTAATCAGAACAATAAAATACCGATCTGGAATGTTTGTAAAACTAACCAAAAAATTACACAAATGATTTTCATTCAATGATGACAGAAACATCAACCTGATGTTTGCAAATTATTCATGAAACAAAACTTTGAACATATTGACAAAAACATGCAAGATTATTATGTTCATTGATAGTTAACACATTGTCACAACTTTAGTCTGAACCAACACACTAGACCCAATGTTAACGTTGTCCTTTGGTTCAAACTGGTGTAATAATATAATAAACTGAATTATCTCTGTAGATTTGTCCTAGTCTAGACTGCGGTGTCCATCATTTCGTCCTCATTTTGTCTCGACTTTTCCCACAGTTTTGCAGCGTACTGGATCCCACTCTGAAATTCTTTGTTGACTTTCTGTGACATTTCTTTCATCTTCTGGACCTTCTTTGTGTCTCCCTTTTTTTTCAATCTTTCAATGAGGAAGTCCAAGTGGACATGAGTTGACACTGAATCAACATTCATGGCGATCTGCTGCAGTCTATCAACATGCTGGTATGCCTCCTCCAGCCACTTTTCTCTGTCTTTTTCAAGGTTTTCTATTTCTTGTTGAAGATTTTCCACAAGACTGGTTTTCATTTCAGCCTCTGCTTTAGTTTTATCATACATCCTTTTCACGTCTGCCAGTGTTTTCGTAACCTTCCGTGTCTTTTTCACATAGACACAATTGTCTTTCACGTGAGCCGATGCGAGACACTTCCTGCTACAAACTGTACAGCGGCCTTTCTTCATCACCTCACAGTGTTCAGGTTTCCAGGCCACCGTGCATCCGGGATAGTGACAGTTTTCCTCACAATGTTCGCAACGGACAACTCCTTCAAAGAAGACCAACCCCCACATCCTACCATCAATAGCTTCTTTTTCTTTGTAGGTCTCATCAACTTCTATAGTGAACTCTTTATTCATCTTCATTTCTTGTTCGTGTTTCTTCAGAGCTTCTTCAGTCTGTTTGAGCTCTCTCTGCTTTAGTACAGACATGTGAATTCTGTCTTGCAGGTTTTGGATGCAGGCCGTCAGTCTGATGCGTTCATTCAGAACATCCACGGTTTCCTTCAGTTTCTGAGGAGCAGTTTTTTCCATGAAAGCAACGAGTCCCTGCATTCCACTCACCGATGTTTGATGTGCCTCTTTTAGTTTTTGCCTTTGCTGTGATCGGTCTTGATGCTGGCGGTTGTTAAACAGGAAGTGAACGGGCTGTTCTTCCTCGTTTTTGGCACATTTAATATTTACATCTTTCAGAGCATTAAGGGCATCTGTAGGTGTTATCCCGTCTGAGTGCGTCATGAGAGCTACGATGTTTTTCTCCAGGCCTTTTCCAAACAGAGACATCACTGAGTTAAAGACGTATGACAGTCGGTCACTGAGTCGATTCTCAGAGGCCTTCATCACCAGACACACTACATCCACTTCATGAACTCCATCCTCTGATCGAAACCAGTCAAATAATCTTTGACTGACGACGACATCATGTTTTATTGTTTTGGTGCTTCCATATCCAGGAGTATCAATGATGGTCAGAGAGTAGGGCAGAGTTTCACCCTCAAAACCAAAGATCTCGTACACGATCACATCTGTTGTCTGACTTTCTGACTGCCTTTTATTCTCCTCCTGTAGGATGTGGAACCAGACTTCATCCTCAAACTTCACTCCCATGCTGTAGTTGACCAGAAAGTTGACCAGAGTAGATTTTCCCACTCCTGTTTCACCGACGAGTAGGATGGTTTTCTTGGGTATGTCCACATTTCTTCTACCAAAGGTCACTCTTCTTAAAGTCCCGATGGTCTCTATCTTTGTTGTCAGCTTGTAGCAGGAAGGAGATCCTTCTTTGATCACATCACATTTTGAGATGATACCTCCGAATTTTGACGATGTGTTAGTATCCCTGTAGTAGAGAGAACACATCTTAAGAGTCAATATAATGGAAATCATCTTTGTCAGTAGTACTCACTTTTCATTGGTAGCTGCACTTATTGTTTGGGGTGGGCAATTACATTCAAGTAAGTGTTGCTTCACAAAAATGCCACAACAATATTATGTTAATGTTGATGAATCCACTGAACAACCATGGTGTGATGGACAAAGACACTGCTCTCCAAGAAAAACATTTCTAAACATCATGTGGACAAGACAGAAGACTACTGGGACAATGTTTAGTGGACAGATGAGACCAAAGTAGAATAATTTGGTTTAAATGAGATGAAGCATCAGAACCTCATCCCTCCATCAAACATGGGGGTGAAGCTAATAATAATAATAATAATAATAATAATAATAATACATTTTATTTATAGGCGCCTTTCATGACACTCAAGGTCGCCGTACAAAATTGTTTAAAAACAGAACACAGTTCAAATACAAGAAATAAACACAATTAAAGTACACACAAGCATAATACAGTTACATACAAATTACAAATAGAATGGGTGATAGAAGTGAGACTATGGAATGGAGTAGGCCTGTCTGAATAAATAAGTTTTGAGTTGAGATTTGAAGGTGGTGACTGAGTCTGAAATTTTTATGTGTTCAGGGAGGGTGTTCCAGAGGCAGGAGGCTGAATGGGAGAACGCTCTAAACCCCATGGTGGTCAGGCGAGCAGGTGGGATGTTGAGTTGTTGTGATGAAGATGACCTAAGAGTGCGGGTAGGAATGTTTATGTGGAGCAGGTTAGTGAGGTACTGAGAGGCGAGGTTGTTTAATGCCTTGAAGGTGACGAGTAGGATTTTGTAGATGATACAGAACTTGACAGGGAGCCAGTGGAGTTGCTGCAGGATCGGTGTTATGTGACTTATGGAGGGGGTTCTAGTACGGTGGCCTGGAGGTGCAAATCAACATTACAAAACATAAAACACTTTTACAAATTCTGAAACAAATTTACATTTCAGAAAACAAAACTACAAGTCTTAAAACAAAGTTACATTTCAGAAAACACATTTACATTTCAGAAAACAAAATTACATTTTAGAAAACAAAATTACATCTCAGAAAACACATTTACAAGTTGCAAAACAAAATTACAATTCAGAAAACAAATTTACAAGATGCAAAACAAATTTACATTTCAGAAAACAAATTTACAAGACACCAAACACTTTTACAAACACCAAGACACATTTACAAGTGGCAAAACACTTTGACAAACTGCAGAAACAAATTTACAAAAAGGCCAACATCAACCGGAAAGGGAATGTACCAACCCCGGGGTTGACCCGGAAGTGAACGAGGAGCGGTCATGACGAGTTCTAGTCGTCAATGGAGAAGCTAACGGAGACCTGAGATGAGCGAAAGGCAAGCACATGAGCCGACTCAGGTCTCAGGTCTCCGTTAGCTTCTCCATTGACGACTAGAACTCGTCATGACCGCTCCTCGTTCACTTCCGGGTCAACCCCGGGGTTGGTACATTCCCTTTCCGGTTGATGTTGGCCTTTTTGTAAATTTGTTTCTGCAGTTTGTCAAAGTGTTTTGCCACTTGTAAATGTGTCTTGGTGTTTGTAAAAGTGTTTGGTGTCTTGTAAATTTGTTTTCTGAAATGTAAATTTGTTTTGCATCTTGTAAATTTGTTTTCTGAATTGTAATTTTGTTTTGCAACTTGTAAATGTGTTTTCTGAGATGTAATTTTGTTTTCTAAAATGTAATTTTGTTTTCTGAAATGTAAATGTGTTTTCTGAAATGTAACTTTGTTTTAAGACTTGTAGTTTTGTTTTCTGAAATGTAAATTTGTTTCACAATTTGTAAAAGTGTTTTATGTTTTGTAATGTTGATTTGCACCTCCAGGCCACCGTATTCTAGTGATGATGCGTGCGGCGTAGTTTTGAACCAGTTGTAGCTTATGAATGGATTTGTCAGGTAAACCAAATAAGAGGGAGTTGCAATAATCCAGACGGGATGTGACCAGGCTATGGACAAGGGTGGCAGTATTTTCAGGAGAGAGGGATGGACGGAGACGGGAGATGTTGCGTAAGTGAAAATAGGCTGTACGGGTGATGTTGTTAATATAGGAATGGAAAGAAAGTGTGGTGTCAAGGATGACGCCCAGACTCTTAACCTGGGGAGAGGGGCAGACTGGGGAATTGTCAATTTGTATAGAGAAGTTATTTACAGTGGTATGAAAATTTTGGGCACCCCTCTAAGATTTCATAATAATTCACACAGCAACAAGATTTTATTTCCTACAGAGATGTAGACATTTAAGTGTTTTCCAGACCAAAATTCTTAGAGTATCATTACAAAGTTTTATTATAATAAATTAAAATGTAAAAAATGGTATGTGCAAAAGTTTGGGCACCCTTTTAATCACATTGATTTCAAGACCTGTAGGGATTTGTAGCTGACATGTTGCAGCCAAAACTGCTTTGATTAGCTTGTGAGACCTTCAATTACAAAGACAGGTAAAACCAATCATGAAAAAGGCTATTTAACAGAGGCAACTGCTGGCTGTGCTTGTCCTATGCTCCTGGCAACATGGGGGCATCAAAACAACTCTCCACTGACCAAGAAACTAAGATAATTCATTATCATGAATTAGGAGAAGGGTACAAGAAATTATCAAGAAGGTTTGGGATGTCTATTTCCACAGTCAGAAATGTGGTGCAGAAATGGAAGGCCAGAAGAACAGTCATTGTCAAGGCAAGATGTGGTAGGCCAAAAAAAATACTGGAAAGACACAGACGAAGGATGGTTAGAATGGTCACAGACAAGCCACAGACCACCTCCAGAGAACTACAAGAACATCTGGCTACTGATGGTGGAGTTGTTCATCGTTCCACAATCCAGCGCACTTTGCACCAGGAAAAGCTCTTTGGAAGGCTGATGCTCAAAAAGCCTTTCCTGAGTGTTTGTCACAAGAAGAGTTGCATGAGGTATGCAAAAGCACATCTGGACAAGCCAGAAGCATTTTGGAAAAAAATACTGTGATCAGATGAGACTAAGATGGAGTTATTTGGTCAGAACAAGAGAAGGTATGCATGGCGAAAAAAACACACTGAATTCCATGAGAAGAACTTATTGCCTACTGTGAAATATGGTGGAGGGTCTATCATGTTATGGGGCTGTGTGGCTAGCACAGGGACTGGAAACCTTGTTAAAGTTGAGGGCCACATGAATTCCTCTCAGTATCAGCAGATTCTTGACAAGAATATTCAAGAATCTGTCACAAAGTTGAAGCTACGCTGGGGCTGGATTTTTCAGCAGGACAATGATCCCAAGCACTGTTCAAAATCCACCAAGGAATTCATGCAGAAGCACAAGTACAATCTTCTAGAATGGCCATCCCAGTCCCCAGACCTTAACATCATTGAAAATGTATGGATTGATTTGAAGCAGGCTGTTTACGCACGGAAGCCAAGAAACCTGACTGAACTGGAGGCGTTTTGTTTGGAGGAATGGGCCAAAGTACCACCTGCCAGACTTCAGGGACTTGTCAGTGGCTATAGGAGGCGTCTACAGGCTGTTCTTGCAGCAAAAGGAGGGTCTATTAAATATTAATGGAATTATTTCTTTGGGGTACCCACATTTATGCACATGCCTATTTTTGTTTAAATACACATAAAAATGTTTCTGTTGGACCAATGAAAATGATTTCACTACTGAGATGTTTCTGTTTCCATAAGGTATAACATTTGTTAAAATAAAGTTGCTGCTTCAAAAGCTCAGCAAGTGACAAACGGATGCAATGATTTTCCTAAGGGCCCAAACTTTTTCATACCACTGTATATTGGATAGAGTGGTTTTGGTGCCAATGAGAAGGATTTCAGTTTTACTACTGTTGAGTTTGAGGAAGTTGCTGGAGAACCAGGTTCTGATTTCTTGAATACAGTCAGAAAGGTAAGTGGGTGGAAAGGTAGAGTTGGGTTTGGTGGACAAGTAGAGCTGGGTGTCATCTGCGTAACAGTGAAAATTAATATTATACCTATGAAATATCTGGCCAAGGGGGAGGAGGTAGATGATGAACAGAAGAGGACAGAGAACAGAGCCTTGAGGAACACCAGAGGAGAGGGGGGATGGGTGGGATGTAAATGTTTTTAACTGAATGAACTGAGTGCGGCCAGAGAGATACGAGATGAACCAACTGAGAGGTGTGTCAGAGATACCGATGGAGGCTAGTCTATGGATGAGAATGGAGTGGGAGATAGTGTCAAATGCTGCAGTTAGATCCAGAAGAATGAGGATTGAGAGGAGTCCTGAATCAGCAGCTATAAGGAGGTCATTGGTGATTTTTAACAAAGCTGTTTCTGTGTAGAGGGCGAAAACCAGATTGAAATTGTTCATAAAGGTTATTGTTAGAGAGGTGGGAATGGATCTGAGATGCAACTGTTTTTTCAAGAATTTTAGAGAGAAAGGGCAGATTGGAGATAGGACGGAGGTTATTGAAATTGTTGGGATCTGCACCAGGTTTTTTGAGTATAGGGGTGACTGAAGCTGATTTGAGAGACGAAGGGACAAGTCCAGAGGTAAGAGAGGAGTGAACAAAGGCAGTTATAAGAGGGGTGAGAGAGTTTATGGAGGCTTTAACAAGACCAGATGGCAGGGGGTCGAGCTGGCAAGTGGATGGCTTAGCTTTCTTGATGAGGTCAGATATGTCGGAAAACGAGGGTAGTCTGAAATTAGAAAATGTAGAGATAGAAGTTTGGGGAGGTGGGAGGGATGAGATGGGTGAGCTGTGAGTTAGCTGTTGGTGGATAGTGTCAATCTTTGTGTTAAAGGATTCCATAATGGCATTGCAGTAATCAGATGAGTAGAAGTGAGGAGGAAGAGAATCTGGGGGTTGTAGAGTTTTGTTAACCAGAGAAAAGAGAGCCTTTGTGTTTCCATCACTTGAAATGATTTGATTTGCAAAATAAAGTGATTTGGCAGTAGAGAACATGGCCTTTTTAGTGGAGAATGTGGTTATGGAACATGTCCTGATGTATGGTGAGGCCAGATTTCCTATAGAGGCGTTCCAGTTGACGTCCTTTAGCCTTGAGCTGTCGGAGTTCGGGTGTAAACCAGGGTGCAGAGTGGGTGAAGGTGACAGTCCGTGTTTTCAGTGGAGCCAGGGAGTCAAGGAGATTATGAAGTCCAGTGTTATGATGGAAAAGCAGTTCATCGGGAGTGGATAAGTGGTTGAAGGGGGGGAGGACAGTGATGCCAGTATTCAGAGCAGTTAGGTCAATGTCCTTAATATTACGGAATGATATGGTGCGAGGTAGTTTAGATTTAAATAGGGCCAGGTTAACATTAAATGATATAAGCTTATGGTCAGAGATGGGGAGGTCGATTGCAGAACAGTTAAAAGGAGCAATACCAGAACAGCAGATCAGGTCCAGAATGTGTCCTTTTGAGTGGGTAGGAAAGTCAATAAACTGCTGTAATCCAAAACTGTCCAGGCAGGATGTGAAGCTTTTTGTGAGGGAGTTATTCACATTGTCGAGATGTATATTGAAATCACCAAGTAGAATTATGTTAGGGCTAAGTGAGGATATGTGAGAGAGGAAGGTAGAGAATTCACTGATGAAATCAGTGTTGGGCTTAGGCGGACGGTAAACAGTGGCTATTATAGTAGGAGAAGGTCCATTGAGTTGAATGACCAGAGATTCAAATGACTGGTGGGCTGGGATAGAGACAGGCGATACTTTCCATTTCTTGTAGTGAATCACTGCGATACCTCCCCCTCGTCCAGTGGCACAGGGTTGACTGGTATAAACATACCTGGGAGGAGATGCTTCATTCAGCTGGGAAAAGTCATTATGTTGTTGCCATGTCTCCGTTAGGCATAAGACATCAAACCTGTGGTCACTGATGAGATCCTGTAAAAGTTGTCCTTTATTGGAGAGAGAGCGGATATTAAAAAGTCCAAATTTGAGTAGGGTTTGGCCAGGAGTGGAAGAAGGCTGTGCAGTAGTGAGATCATAGTCTAATGGTGGGCTAATGTGACATTTAATATTAACAAGATTGTTGGAGTTAACAGAAAATTGTCTATATGAAGACAAAACTGGCCTGCTGGAGGATACAATGGTGCAGATAGGGAGTGTACTACACGAAGACGGCCTAGAGGGGGAGCTGGTGAGATCAGTAGTGACTGCTGACTCATACAGAGAGGAGAGCGAAGAAGAGTAGTCAGGAAAAAACGGAGGATGGGTAGTTTGCACATCCTTCCGCGAGAGGGCGTCAGCGTTAATTAGAGGTCCTCGACTGTGTTGGGTGGGCAGGGGTGGAGGCGCTGAGAGGCCAGGTGACGATAATGATGATCGTGGTCACGCACGGATGGACAGCTGATATAATACGGCATGCTGTATGTTAGCTGCAAGCAAGCGACTCCCGGACTTGTTAAGATGGAGGCCGTCAGGTGAAAAGAGGGAGGGGCGGGACCAAAAAGCGTCGAAGTTGTGGATAAAGTTAATCTTAAATGCGCCGCACACTGACTGCAACCAGGTGCGAAGATAAAGCAGACGCCTGAAACGCCCAGGGCCGCGGCCCAACGTGGGAATAGGGCCGGAGATGAAAATGGATTTTCCGCTGCTGTTGAGGAGATCCAACAGACGAATAAAATTGGCTTTCGTAATCTCCGAATGCCGGCGACTGGTGTCACATGTGCCAATATGGACAATTATCTTTGTGATGGAAGATGGAAGTGACGTTAAGAGACTGGGGAGCTTGTTCAGAATATCCACAGTTTTAGCGCCGGGAATGCAGTGGGTAATGGCATTGAAGAAACGGATGTTTCTCACCAACGAGTCTCCAAGAATCAGCGCTGTCGGAGGGAAAAGAGGAGTTGGGGCAGCCGCTGGAGGAGGAGAGGTGACATGGGAGATGGAGTGTTTGACGGACGATGAAGACGGTAAAGAGTCGGAGTCAATTTGTGAAGATGGTTTTACATGCTCAGAGGACAGGGGCTTAGTCGGCGGCCTGTTTCTGGGACAAGGGGTAAAGTGTATTTTTGCCGAGGAGCGCCGCGGGCAGCGGGAGAGACGGGAAAGCCGGGCCTGGCAGCGGGGAGTGGAGGTGCAGCGGAGGGGCTTACAGACTCCAGGGCAAGAGATGATGGGGGCAAAGGGAGGTCCTGGTCCTGTTCTTCTAGGCTGGAAAACGTGTTGGACGTGGACAACATGCGGGCTTTAGGTGGATGGGGGCGGTTGAGGAGTTTTCCACCATGTCTGCCCCTGCCGGCAACGGTCTATTCACCGGGGGTGGAGGTAGGTCCCAGTGGAATCTTTGGCTTGGCTCCTCGGAGATTCCAGTGGTCAGCAATGTTAGCAGCGGTGACAGTTTTATCAAGTTCTTCAGTGGAGAGAGGAGCAGACTTTTTGCCCAGGACGACAACAGAGTCATTTGAGACTGACAGTGCAGTCGCGCCAGGATACATGGAGTCTATGAATTCTGATTCATTTATTATTTGATGCAATGCAGAGATTCTGTCTTCCAGCTCAGAGATGGTCTGTGACTTGTGGAGACAACTGTCGCAACCTGGAGATGAGGTGAGTGGCGGCATGACTCGTCCAGGGGTGGAGGGCTCTGGGGAAAAAGCTGTGGCCAGTAAGGAGGCCTTTGGTGCGATAGCGTGAAGTAGCAACAGACTCTACTGCCAGCTAGCAGTGAGTAACAGTGTAGTGTAGGAGGGATCAGTACTTACCGGCAGAGGCCCATTTCTGGGTCTGCTGCGTTGATTCGGCTTTGGTAAGTAGATCAGATGGTTAAATTTGTGGTTCCTCCTGGCCGATGCTGAAAATGTTGGTTGTGTAGTTTGCAAGATGCTGGGTTGGTCTGAGCGCTGGTAGCGGTTAGCTTAGCCGGCGCAGCTAATAGGCTGAGCCGCCGGTGACGAACAACGCAGATAGAATCGAGCAGCTTATGCAGGTTAAACGCTAGCGATTTCTGTGGATCCGACAGAAATGCGGTAGTGAACTAGTCGAAAGTAAAATCCACCAAGAACACCTTCAATTTGTGGATCAGAAAACGTTAAAATGGTCTTAGGACGTGATGTCCTGGTTTGGGCCTGTTCTGCTGCATCTGGACCAGGACGCCTTGTCCTCATTGATGGACCAATGAACTCTAAAAGAAAATGTCAGGACATCTGTCCATGAGCTGAATGTGAAGAGAAACTGGGTCATGCAGCAAGACAAGGAGAACCAAGAACACAAGTGGTTCTACAAGAGAACGGTTAAAGAAGAACCAGATGAATGTTTAGGAACGGCCAAGTCAAAGTCCTGACCTTAATCCAAGAGAAATGTTGTTGTTGGACCTGAAGCAGCAGTTGATGTGAGGAAACCCACCAACATCTCAGAACTGAAGTGGTTCTGTTCTGAGGAACCAAGCTGCTGGAGAACACTGATCAGATGTTACCACAAACATTTAGTGACAAGGAGGTCACAGCAGATACTGGAGACAAGGAGGACATGATATGTAATAGTGACTCACTTTCCTGAATAAACAAAAAAACAAATATAATTTGTTGGACTGAGTTCTCTTTGTCTACTTTCAGGACATCTGTTGATATTTTGGGCCATTTTTATGCAGAAATATAGAAAACGGTGAAGTGTCCAATTACTTTCAATTAGCTCTGTATATTCAGTTAATGTTAAGACTTTTAAAGTATGTGTGTTAATTGCCAGATGAATCTGGACAGCTTTACCAAAGTAGTATTATCTGATTCTAAATGAAACTTTTATGCGTTTTGTGGCTACAAATATAATTTTACTTTATCATACTGTGTTGTAAATGAAAGGGCAAACCACAGTGTAGTGACTTCAAGAAAACCAAACAAACTTAAATGAGCCACTGAGGTGTACATTTGTTCTGAGGTAAACAATGAACAACGTCCACCATATATTTGGATTTTATTTATTTATTTTCAGTCACAAAAAAAAGTTCTTACCACACTGAAAATACTTCAGTATTGTTCTAAATCCAGATATTTAAAACGTCAACAATTCTGACGCTCTCCCAGTTGACACCCCCATCCACACTACTGCTCTCCCTAGGTAAAACCCTTGAACTGCACACAAACACATGAACACAGTGACCCAAACCAACAAGAAATACAAAATATATTATGGCTGATATGTAATACTGACTAATTTTCCTGAAAAACAAAACCAAATATTATATGTTGGATTGGGTTCTCTTTGTCTACTTTCAGGACATCCGTTGATGTTTTCAGTAATTTTTATGCATGAATGTGGAAAATGGTGAAGGATCCAAATGCTTTTAATGGGCACTGTATATTCAGTTAATGTTAAGACTTTAAGTGTGTTAACTGCCGGTGAAATTTAGTGTCTCTCTGGTGTCTCATTGGTACCTGTTCAAATGTTCTTGTCTAAGTAATACATAGTAATATATACATGAATTGTTAATTATTTTAATGTTACTCACGTTGTCATGGCGACTTTTGGTCGAGGTTTGCACAATGATGAGGGAGCAAATGAATAGGGTCTGTGGACAAGAGAAAAGCCTCAATAACAGTTACTGTCAAATACAACACTGGTCAAAGATTGCATACACTATATAACCAAGCCGTGCCTTGGGGTGGATGACGCTGTCATCTATCTTCTGCAGCGAGCTCACTCACACCTGGATGGTGGTGGAGGCTCAGTGAGAATCACATTCTTTGATTTCTCCAGTGCCTTCAACACCATCCAGCCTTTGTTGCTGGGTGATAAGCTGCAGTCGATGGGTGTTGGTGCGTCCACTGTCTCCTGGATCACTGACTACCTGACAGACAGGCCACAGTTGGTGCGTCTGGGTCATGTCCTGTCTGATGTGGTGGTGAGTGGTGTGGGAGCCCCTCAGGGCACTGTGCTTTCTCCGTTCCTGTTCACCTTATACACCACTGACTTCCAGCACAACTCAGAGTCATATCATATACAGAAATGTTCTGATGACTCTGCAGTTGTAGGATGTATAAGTGGTGGACAGGATGAGGAGGAGTATAGAAGGCTGGTGGATGGATTTGTGGGCTGGAAGGAATCACCTGCTGCTTAATGTGGACAAGACCAAGGAGATGGTGATTGACTTCAGGAGGAAGGGACCAGCTCCTCTGCCTATCACCATCCTGGGTAGGGATGTGGAGATGGTGGAGGATTACAAATACCTGGGAGTGACCATCGACAACAGACTGAACTGGAGGACCAACAGTACAGCTGTGTACAAGAAGAGCTGCAGCAGACTCTATTTCCTGAGGAAACTGAGCTCCTTCAATGTGTGCAGCAAGATGCTGGAGATTTTCTACCAGTCTGTTGTGGCCAGCACACTTTTCTCTGCTGTGGTCTGCTGGAGGAACAGCATTGCAGCCAGTGATGCCAACAGACTGAACAAACTGATCAGGAAGGCTGCTCTATCATTGGCTGCAGACAGGACACATTTCAATCGGTGGTGGAGAGGAGGACTCTGAACAAACTGTTATCAATCATGGATAACCCTGACCACCCTCTCCACCACACAATAGACAGACAACGGAGCACCTTCTCCAGAAGGCTCAGACAACTTCGTTGTCTCAAAGAGCGCTACAGGAAAGCTTTCCTACCTAAATCCATCAGTATGTACAACTCCTCATCTGTGTGTGATAGATGACACCTTGGACATTTAATTTAACATTTCTTTGTAATATTCACTTTCAATGCGTGTTAATAACTACGTGCTAATTAACATTTCTTTAATATTCACTTCTAATACTTGTATACTGTGTATACGTTTTTGTTCTTTTTATAGTTCTCTACTTTTTACTCATATTGTTGATTTTTGCTTTTTTTATATATATATGTATGTATGGTGTTGAATGCTGCTGCAACACAGAAATTTCCCAGCCTGGGATTAATAAAGAAAATCTCTATCTCTATCTCTAACAAGAAGTATTCACTCATCTGCCTTTAGACACATTTGAACTTAAGTGACATCCCATTCTTAATCCATATGGTTTAATATGACATTGGCCCACGCTTTTGCTGCTAGAACAGCTTCAACTTTGATGAGAAGGCGTGTAGGAGTGTGTTTATGGGAATGTGAGGTCAGACGCTGATGTGGGACTGGAAGGCCTGGCTCTCTGATTCATCCTAAAGGTGTTCTTCTATCAGGTTGAGGTCAGGACTCTGTGCAGACCAGTCAAGTTCTTCCTCACCAAACTCTCTCCTCCATGTCTTTATGGACCTCAGTCATGATGGAACAGAAAGTGTCCATCCTCAAACTGTCCCCATATGAACCTCAGCATCTGCTGAACCTGCTTTGTCATTTTATGTGGCCTGCTGATTTGCTGTTGTTCCCAGTCACTTTCACTTTGTTATAATATCACTGACAGTTGACTGTGGAATATTTAGTAAAGAGGACGTTTCCTCACTGGACTTGTTGCACAGATGGCATCCTATCACAGTACCATGCGAAGACATTTGAAGTCATGTCATGGTTCATACAGGAATGTGTTCTTACCTGCGTCACTGGCTCGTGGAATGGCAGCAGAGAGGAAGTATTGTGGTTTCACAGAAACACCCACTCACTTCCAACATTCACCTTAGAGTACAGTAGCATACAGTTATTTAACCAGAGAAAAAGTGTCTCACTTACATTAAAAATCTGATTTTGTAGGATCAACATTTATTTTAAACCTTATTCATTTTCCTTATTAGACTGCACAGAATAAAATAGAAATACATGCATCCATGAAACTGGCTTAAACTGGCGAAAATTTTTTTGTTCAGATACAACACAAAATGATCACTTGAGGAGAAATAAAAACAAATTATTTTTCAGAAAAAGTGTTCAGAAACTAAAATAAAAAACTCCCTTCTCTCTCCCTCTCCCTTCATTGAACTTCTTTCTGGATTTTTTTTTCTTAAATAAGTGTAGAAAATTATCACTCCACAACAAATATTGAGGAAGTACAATACAATACAAAAATAAGACAACATTTCTCCCCTTTAGTGCACTTTTTACCAGTGCCGACTGCTGATAGTGGTGAGGTAGAGTAGGTATACAGGGAAAATGTTCAACTCTTTCTTAGTGTTAAAACGCACTTAAATAAGTTCTTGCAATTAATGTTTGTCTGTTGTTCTGCAGCATTCTGACATCCTTGAGATGGATGTTTTATTTTCATGAGCCCTTTGCACTGAAAAAATAAAATAATAAGTGTTTTGTTTGTTTGCTTTAACACACACAGGTGTATATTTATTTATTTTATTGTGTTTTTTATTTTATTTTTATTCTATTCTTATTTAAGTTGTACTAGAGAGTAAAGTTACCGGAGTCAAATTCCTTATATGTGCACATACTTGGCCAATAAAGCTGATTCTGATTCTGAAAATGGCAGTTTTATTGTATATGGTTAAGTGTGTAGTCCTATGTGGCCCTCTGATAGTGTCGATGAAAAAATTGTGGCCCCCTCCATCATTTAAGTTACCCATCCCCTTTCAAGGGTCTAGTCAAACTCAGAAACTCATCTCACGAGTTTAGCAAACTTTTTTTCAGATCAGGAATCAGAAATAAGGAACCAAGAAAAGGAACACTAGATTTAAGAAGTCAACAGCAGGAAATAGATGTAGTTGGTTGTTTATTGGATGAGTAATTCAACAATCCTTCACAAATGCAATGTAAGCACCCAATATATGTGACTGATAGAGAGGAAGACGTCATCAGGGGTTGATCCAGTTATTGTTCTGTCAACTGGAGAAAGACAATAAACTGCAAACACCATCTATTTCCTGCTTCTCCTTTTCTCAGTTCTTTATTTCTGCCTGTTTTACAAATTCATTTTTCACATGTTGAGTCTGTGATTGTAGTAAACAAGCCCAGATCATTCAGAACCTCAGAACTTGTAGTTGTCATCATCTGCTATCTTGCTCTCTGGTTGTTTAACCCCCCCCCCCCCCCCTCTGTTCTTGTTATCATCTGATTTATCCATTTATCCTGAATGACACAGTTGGTCGAACTGCAACTAAAATTATTTTTGGCACCTTTTATACGTTGTGTGTTTTTTCTGAAACTCAATAAACACAGACGTTCAGAAGCAGAACGACACCTGAACACATATTCCTGAGATAACATTGAGGACGGTTTATTCCAGAGGACAGTGCTTGTAACTACTGTTGTGGTAGTTCAAGTATAAACAAGGTTAAGGTTCAGTGTAAAACCATTAAAGGTGAAACACATTTAGAAGCAAAAATAACATTTAAAAGAGACTTACTTATTCGACGGATTCACTTGCGCAGCTTCAAGCTTTCCGGGATGCATGAGTTAGGCGTTGGAGGCTTTATTAAAATGAATCCAGGTGGGGCACAGTTTGTCTTCCTGGTCTTTCTGGTTTTTCTGGTCAGATCTTTCAGTTTCGATTGACTGCTTTATCTAGAGAGAACATGGTATACTGCTTTTAATTTTCAGCTCAGCTTGACTGTTAACACACGGTTCATGACTTTTCAGCAGTGTTTGTCTTTGTGCAGATGATAACGTCTTGTATGTCAGTTGCTTTTATTCATCAAGTTTTTTATTTTGGATTTAATCAAAGGGGTCACACCACCTTAATGTCAGCATATTGGCATTGTCTTTCATATTTATTGATGGTTATCATTGATACCTCACAGCCAGAAGGTTCTGGGTTCTAATCCAGGTCAACTGGTTCCTTTCTGTGTGGAGTTTGTATGTTCTCCCTGTGTCTGTGTGCTTCCTCTCACTCTGGTCCAGTGACGGCTGGGATAGGCTCCAGAAGTCATTTTAGACTTGATTCATCTATTTTCGCTTCTTGATAAAGAGTCTGAAAATACCCTCCTGAATGTAGGTTAAGTTTCGCCTTCGTCTGTGTGTGATTGCTTTTTAATGTTTACGGTAGAGAAAGTGAAGCATGCTGATAAAAGCCGGACCACACCTACTGCAATTACTACAACAACATCAGTGTTTCGGTTTTAGTCACAGGGTTACAGCAACGACTGAATCAGACCACCGCTATCAGAGGAGGGGGAGGACGACTTACTCATTTAAATTCCACTGCAGATAAACACAAACAGGGTGGAGGAAGAGCTGTGATGCCAAGATAAAGTGGATGCCTTGTAGTGCTACGACTAATGTAGCATTAGTCCTTCGTTTGTTCTGCATCAAATTAGGAGAAAACGTGAGTTTAACTGTAAACATTTGTCCCACGTGATGGATGGTTGTAGAGAGTTTACTGTTTGATTCATAATGTGATGCCAGATGTGTGGCCTCAGTTCACACCTGGTATTAACATCCAGCCACTAGACACTAGAGACCAGATGAGTGTTCACACCTGGACCTGTTTAACCTGGACTCTAGAGACCAGATCAGTGTTCACACCTGGACCTGTTTAACCTGGACTCCAGAGTCCAGATCAGTGTTCACACCTGGACCTGTTTAACCTGGACTCTAGAGACCAGATGAGAGGATAATCGGTGTATCACTCCCCACCCTCCAAGACCTGTACACCACCCGCCTCACCCGCAAAGCCATCACAATCGTCAATGACGCAAGTCACCCTGCACACAGTCTGTTCAGCCTCCTGCCCTCTGGAAAGAGGTACAGGAGTCTCTGCTCCCGCACCACCAGACTCACCAACAGCTTCATCCACCAGGCTGTGAGACTGCTGAACTCCCTCCCCTCCACACCCTCAGCCCCAGCAGGCTGGGGAGGAGTCTAGTTACTCTGGACCTGCACAACAACTGAGACTCTTGAATATGCAAATTGCACACAACTGCTGCTAACTTCTATATTTATATTATATTTATATTATTTTTTGCACTGGCCATTTCTATTACCTGTTGAAATTGCACACGTATGCTGCAAACTCTTATACCTATAGTATTTGCACTGGCCACTACTCTACTCTACTCTCCATGTACTGCCTATTGACTATTTCTGCACCTTTACAACAACAACTACCTCTAAATGCACACAGCTGGAACACTCAGTCTTGTCTTGTCTTGTCTTGTCTTGTCTTGTCATGTCATACTTGTTTGTGAATCTGCACTTTACTGTTGTTCGTGGTTCATGTATACGCATGGGATGGGGTGAAACGTAATTTCGATTCCTTTGTATGTCAAGTATATGCGAAAAAATTGACAATAAAGCTGACTTTGAGATCAGTGTTCACACCTGGACCTGTTTAACCTGGACTCTAGAGACCAGATCAGTGCTCACACCTGGACTCCAGAGACCAGATCAGTGTTCACACCTGGACCCGGTTAACCTGGACTCTAGAGACCAGATCAGTGTTCACGCCTGGACCTGTTTAACCTGGACTCTAGAGACCAGATCAGTGTTCACACCTGGACCTGTTTAACCTGGACTCTAGAGACCAGATCAGTGTTCATACCTGGACCTGTTTAACCTGGACTCCAGAGACCAGATCAGTGAGCCCTGGTGTTGATAACCTTTGACAACGTTCTCAGATTAAGGACAGCGGCAGCAGGTGATGGTCCAGAATGGACGTCAACATGCTGACAAACAACATTCCTTCAGGGAAACACAATCAGCTCTGCACCTGGAAACCTCATCATTTCAAAAATGCACGCACACGTTCACGCACGAAGCAGAATGTGTCGTGATGTCACGTAGTAGGTGAGTGGGTCATGAAAGCCGTTGTTCCTGTTGGCTCCAGAACACCAGAAGCATGAGCGTTAATCAGCGCAGACTGAGGCCGCTGCCAGCAGAATGAAAACAGGGATTCAAACCACTTTGTGTTTGTGTGCTAAATGTGTGTGTGTGTGCGTCTTCAGAAAGCCAGATGCTTCCTCCTCTGTTTCTGTGGCGTATGTTGTGTTTACAGACACAAAGAAAAGACTTCCAGCTCATCTGGTTCGCTCGCTGCGGAGATACGAAGCGCCAGTTAATGCACGGAAACACAGAGGGATATTTTATGATGACTGATAAACCATTAAAACAAAAAAGGGAAACGCTTGATATGCTTCAGTTTCATTCTGATAAAATCACAACTATACATCTCTTCTCTGGAACTAACTCCATGTTACTCCATCTGCAAACTGAACTTCAGCTTCACTTCATTAAACTTAAGCAGTGAAATCACGATGTGCACGGACGTTGTCGGGATTCAGTTCTAGATCAAGATATAAATTAGAAGTTAACTCGTGGATCATCTGGATCATGTCCCTAAGTCAACAAACAGCTGTTCATGGTTCTGAAATGACAGGAAGACGGAGACTGAACCGTCTGGTGCACACTACCATGAATTTGATGATGAAGAAAGAACTAATACTAATATGAACCGACAAAGTCATGAGGTTCGCCTTGTTCCTGTGATCGTACGACACTCTGGTGAGCTCTTCGTTTTAAAAGCACTTTATAAATAACTTGACTGTTACATGACTTCTCTGCACTGTTTGTGTTTATGCACTTCATTTCACAGTACTGGACGTAGCACAGCAAACCGGTGTTTCATTCCATTATGCTGTGTATTGACGTTTCTGAGCTTTGCCTCTAAAATTAAGAAGAACAACAAGCAGCTGTTCTTGGTTCTGAAATGACAGGAAGGTAGAGATGGAACCGTCTGGTGCACGCTACCATGAGTTTGATGGTTTTAACGGACAACAATCCACCAAGTCGCGATGTTCCTATCATCGTACAACACTTTGGTGAGCTCTACTTTATTAATGTGCTTCATAAATAACTTGACTGTTACATGAAACACAGACTTTTCTGTAGTGTTTGTGTTTGTGCAGAGGATGTCGTCTTTTATGTCAGTGGCTAATAAAACAAGACAGCCAAGAAATGGAAAACCTATCTGAGGTTTGTCTCTCAAATAAAGAAGAACTCAAACGAGAGAGAGACTTTCCATCTTGTTCCAAGACAACAAGCAGCTGTTCATGGTTCTGAAATGACAGGAAGGTAGAGATAGAACCATCTGGTGCACACTACCGTGAGTTTGATGGGAGAGGATTCGCGCTTTAACGGACAATAATCCACCAAGTCGTGAGGTTCGTCTTGTTCCTGTCATCGTACGACACTTTGGTGAGCTCTTCATTTTAAACTTGCTCCATAAATAACTTGACTGTTACATGGAGCACAAACTTTTCTGTAGTGTTTGTGTTTATGCAGACGATACCGTCTTGTATGTCAGTGGCTAATGGAAGAAGAGAGCCAAGAAATGGAAAACCTATCTGAGGTTTGTCTCCAAAATTAAGAAGAACTCAAACGGGAGAGAGACTTTCCATCTTGTTCCAAGTCAACAAGCAGCTGTTTATGGTTCTGAAACGACAGGAAGAATTAGAATAGGAATCAAGGAAAATTACAAGAACAGATCGAAGAAAGAAAGAAAGAAAGAAAGAAAGAAAGAAAGAAAGAAAGAAAGAAAGAAAGAAAGAAAGAAAGAAAGAAAGAAAGAAGAACTAGAGTAATTGTCCCTTGCTCAGCGTGACCACCTCCATCCAGATTTTTTTTTCTTTGCCTGAGTGTGTGGTTGCGTTGCTGGTTGGTGTTTGTGTGCAGTTGACTGACGTGTTAGCAGCGGGTGGAGGGGTCGAGATGCAGCAGTGTTAGGATGTCCTGACTCTTATCACTTCCCTTCGACTCCATTGTTCTCCGAGCTGCTCCGGGAATGTTCTCCTCCTCCTTTTCCACATCAACTCCTTTTTATTATCCACAATGACATGTCACCTGCCGCGGCTGTTTGGCACTTGCCAAGGTGTGAGGCCTTGGTGTTGTGTTGTGCGTTTGTCCGGTGATGTGGTGCTGGTAGAAGACAATCAGTGGTTTGTGTTTTGTTGTGTTTATTTTGTCAACAGCAGAGCGGTAACGCTGGAGCCTGAAGGAAGGGTTTAGTTTGTAAATGTCTGATTCTTCTTCAGGTTCTTTTAGTTCTTCTTCTAAACCTTCTTCTGGTTCCTCCTCTATTTCTTCTCTTAATTCTACTTCTTCTTGACATTATTTGCAGGCTACTTCATTTGGAAATATGCCAAACCAAACCTGATAACCTCTTCTTCTAAAACTTCTGCTGATTCTTTTACCAGTTTTCCCTTTTGTCTTCGTCTAACTCTTCTAGTTCTTCGTCTTTCTTTTTCTTCCTTTCTTGTGCTTGTTCTCCTGATTCCTCTTCTAATTCTTTTAATTGCTTGTTCTTCTTTTTCTTCTAGATCTTCTAATTCATCAGGTTTTACTTCAAAATAAACTTCAGAATAACCCAGCTATTCCTTCATATCTTCTTCTTCTAACTTTTCTTCTAAACCTTCTCCTGGTTCTTTCTCTAATTCTTCTTTTAATGTCTTCTTCTGGTTCTCCTTCTTCTACTTTCTCGTCTTCTTCTTCTATTTCTTCTAAATCTGAACCCCTTGAAATAACAATAAATAAATAACAAACATGGATTTTTAATTAGTTCTTCTGTTTCTAGTTGGTCAGATTCATCTTCTAACTCTTTAAACATGACATTATTTGCAGGCTACTTCATTTGGAAATATGTCGAAATAAACCTGACAACCTCTTTTCTCATTCTTCTTCTCCTAATACTTCTTCCAATTCATTTACGAGTTGTCATTCTTCTCTCTATTCTTCTTCTTCTGTTTCTCCTTCCTCTAATTCTCCTAGTTCTTGATTCTTTCTTTCTTTCTTTCTTTCTTTCTTTCTTTCTTTCTTTCTTCCTCTTCTAATTCTTCTTTTACTTTCATCTTCTGCTTCTTATAGTTCATCTTCTAACTCTTTAAACATGACATTATTTGCAGGCTACTTTGGAAATATGTCAAACTAAACATGACAACCTCTTCTTCTCATTCTTCTCCTAATACTTCTTCTAATTCATTTACAAGTTGTCATTCTTCTCTCTATTATTCTTCTTCTTTTTCTCCTTCCTCTAATTCTCCTAGTTCTTGATTCTTTCTTTCTTCCTCTTCTAATTCTTCTTTTACTTTCCTCTTCTACTTCTTATTGTTCATCTTCTAACTCTTAAAACATGATATTAATTACAAACCTGAAAACCTTGAAATAAAGCTAAGAGCTACTTGCCATTGTTGTTCTTCTTCTCCTAAATCTTCTTCTTCTAGTTCTTCTAGTTTACAAACTACTTCATTTGAAAGTATGTCAAACCAAACTTGAAGACTTAAATCCTTAATGTGAGTTACACACATCCTTACTCCACAAGACTTTCTCACCAAACAAGAATAATGTTGTTGAGCTTAATGATCCATCAGTCGAATGAGTTTAAAGGTAAATTTATCTCAAAGCATTTTGTAGTTAATGTTTATTCCGTTATATTTTTCTCTCTGCTCTTTAAAACTTTGCATTTGTGCCATGTTTTTGTGCGTTAGCGTCATAAGTTAGTGTTATAATATCCTGAAACAGCACAAATAACCTCCAGGCGAGATTAGGTCCAGTCTAATTAACTGTAGTCACATTAAGATGAGTCAGGCCGGAGGAAATCCCGACACTAGAAAGTCATTAACCTGGCCGATAAGACCTGGTCCCGTGGTGGAGGCTCTTTCATGTCCACCGTGCCTCCTCTTCCTCCGGTGACTCATTCCACCTGTTAAAACAAACAGAGGACGTGACGCACTCGTTCAGCTTAGTCATCCTGTGTGAATTCAGCTCCTCACAGCTCTGCTTTCATTTTCAATCAGGATGACATTTATTTGTTTTGTCTGATTTATGTTCACATTGATCTTTGTAAAAGCCCAGGAGATCTTTTAATATGTTTAATGAGAATGGACAAACTCTTTAACCTCACAGGGTTTCTCAGGAGGTGGTTTGACAGTCGTGTCTAGTTTTGTGGGCTTCCAGTGGGAATCCTGTCGGGGGTACTGAAGGAGTTTGTCCTTGTATAATCAAAGCAGGAGCTGTGTTGGCATCCTCAGCACTAAACCAAGCAAGTTTCTAGCCATAGCTGTCGTTTATGGTCTTCATATACAGGGTCTCAAGGAGGAGCAGCAAAGCAACCGGCACCAGAGTCTGCCCCTCCAAGTCTAAAGGCCATGGTTGGTGCTCTGCTGGAAAATGGTGGATATCTTTTCTTAAAATTTGAGGTGGGTTCTTGCATCAAGCAAAACGAGAGAGGAAGAATTACCAGAAAGAATCTGGGACATAGTTGGATGATAGACAAGCTCCTCCCCCTTACAGAGTTTCTTTGTGGATCATGGGAATTTGAGGATGTGATTTGTGGAATTGGAGAAGGTTTACATGAGGGATGGTATGGACTAAAAAATGTATCCTGGTAATTTCTGGAATTTATCACGGTAACAATAAAAACAACGATAAATAAATAAACACCAGTTCATTCTAATCTTTTTGACTCTAATGCATCAAGTTTTATCTCTCGTTGTTGTTTTGTTCCTGGACTCTTTGGATGAAGTCGACGCTGCTTCTGCATCTTTGCTCATTTTCTGTCTTTCTTCATCTTCTGGTTTGTGCTTGTGTTTGAGGTGGTGGAACAAATTAGTGCTGTTACTGTCCTTTTTATTCACTATTTGTTTGTAAACCTTGCATGTTGTAATTTGCTGCTCTGCGTCAGACTTTTTAACCCCTTCATGTCTAGTGTCGCTAATTCACGACGCACTGTTTCCGTTCAGACTGCAGCTGAAATAACGCATGTAATACTCCAATGTCGGTTTGTGCACATTCAGAAAAATCCTAGGAACCTTTAGCAAGCACTAGTTTCTGGTAGGACCGGCCGGAGTGGTAACAAAAATACAAATATTTCATTTCTTTCTATAATTGAAGAATCAATTGAGGCGTTAAGGGGTTAAAACCAAACCAGATAATGGAGGTGGAGCCTCGTTTATGGTTTTTACACGGGATGACATATTCTTACTGTGGAGAATGTTTTTGACGATATATCGTAAACGATGAAATATCACACAACCAGGTTCTCCAAGGAACTCTGTGGAGGAGTGTTACTACAAGCCATGGAGTCCTTGTATAACCAAACTAAGATCTGTGTCCGTGTCTGTTTATGGTCTTCACATACAGGGTCTCAAGGAGGAGCAGGGGTGAGGAGGGTGTGATTCTGTTGGGTCGTCAGACGTTTGCACTGGATCAGTTTGCAATTGTGCGCAAAGCAACAGGGACTGCAGAGAGTCTGCAGGAAGACAGGAAAGTTTGGTGCACTAATCATTGTTTCAAACCAACATGATTGAGAAGGAGCTTTTGAATTAACTCGTCATCTACAGTATGTTCCATCTCTCAGCTGTGGTCATGAGCTTTGGGTGATGAGGGGCTGATACAAGGTTCCTCAAACATCTAAAACTTAATTGCTGCTGCTCATTTACGTCAGAAGGCTCCAGCTGAGATGATTCTGGCATCTCATGTAGGAGAGGACTGGTACGCCCAGTATTCACCAGAGGGATTATATATCCTGTCTGGCCTGTGTTTCTAGGGAAGAGGGATATCTGGACTTCTCTAATGAGCTTGTTGCCACCCAGACCCAACCTCAGATACTTTCCTGACATTTTGAAAACAGATTTTACTTGTGATTTACTGGTTTTATGTCAGTAAAGCATCCGAGTACTCCAATCAGAGGTTCTTCACCTGCCAGGAACGTAAACATTAACCACCCACTGAGCTCTCCACCGGGATGAATAGTCAGTTTATTCTGGTCTAATCTGGTGCAGTCTGCCTTTGAGACACACTTAACATGCTGATAATGCAGAGTGTGACTGAACATGTCACTGAGCATGGAGGCTAATGGGCTCTCCAGGCGACGGCCCAGTCGATGCGCCCCTCGGTCAAATCCAATACACGTGACCTGGATACGATGACGGAGAGGAACCGGGTCATGGCGCGTTAGCAGAACAGCCGAAACGGTGTCAACTGTGTTTTCAGCGTTTCTACCATTTTCTACAGGAATCAATAGGAATTCAGGAGGAGCTCGGGGTGGATGGATGGGTCTCAGCTCAGATGTTGTTGTTTCCAAACAAACCGGTTCTCTGAAATATTAAAATGATGAGACCCAACACTACTATGAGCTGCACAGTGAGGTCGCATTTTACTTTCTTCTGTTGCAGAGAATGAATTGAGGTCAAAGACGTTCCTCTTTTCTGAAATGAAAACCTAATTTGTTGACTCTTGAGTCTTTTAGGGTTTGGCTGACGCCTCGGGGAGTGCTTTGAGACGTTTCCGTGGACTAACTCGTCCTCTCTGCTGCATCTTTGCCTGCATGGACTTGTTTTGATTTCCGGAACCGTTTTTTCCCGCCTTATCTCTGCCATCCGGTCATTTCCTGTGTGCAGCAAAACCATTTCCTGTCTCTGTGGAGCACAATCAGAGAGATAACACAACCGGTGCACTATTACTCCCTTTTTTTTCCTCCTCCTTGTTTCTCTTTCTATTCCTGGACGCTTCACGTCTCTCTGCTCTCTTGTCTCTCATTCACGTCGGATGTTTTCAGAGTTTTTGATGTCATGAAACGCTGTCGTGTCGAGTGAAGAGACAGTCGTGTTTATTCTCAGGTTTACATTTCCCTCATCGCACGCCGGGAACGAGAAGTTCTCAGAAACGTCTTCGTACTTTACAGAGAAGAAATAAAAACCCGCCGCTCCTCCTGCATCTGTCTCTCCCCTTCCCTCCTCGGCCTTCATTGTCCCTCTACCAGGGAAAACGTGAAAACGCTCGCTCAGAACAATAAGCACTTCCTCCTGCGAGGCGGCGTGCTCAATGGCGTGCCCGAGGAACGCACGGAGAGCACATGTGATGGGCCATTGTACGCCGCCGAGCCTCGGCCTTCCTGCGTTAGCCTGTTTCCGAGCTGAAGTCATTGCGTGACCTTGTCTGTGGGGAGGAAACGCTCACATGGGCACACGGGTACAGTACATACATGACCCCCCCCCCCCCCCCCCCCCCCCCCACACCTCCACCTCCAGCATAAACATACAATGAGCTCAGAGTTTATGCAGAAAGAGGAAAGAGAATCATCTTCTGTTGGCTGAACTTTACATGAAGCTTCAGGACATTTGTTGCTTTAACACTTGAGCCTTTCAGCACCTTTAGTTTTGCTTACTTCATCTATAAAAAGGTCAGAAAACGTCCAGTGAGTGAGTGTCTTTGCACGTTTGAGCGTCCAAATACCTGCAGTTTAGTGCATGTTATAAAAGTGATGGATAATGACACAACTCTGGCTCTAAAGCAAAACGTCTCATCTTTCTGACACTGGCAGAATTTTCCTCATAGCCCAAAACGTGATGTAATTAATCTAAAGTGAGTTTGTGCAAACTGGCGACTATCTGTCCTTCTTTCATTTTCATTTTTTGTTCCAGACAAATCCAGAAAAGCATCTGGACAGGAGGAATGAACACAGGAAGTAAACTCTCATATTAGATCCTGAGTGACTGGAAAACGGTGAATTTATCCTTTAAAGCTTTAAAACGCTGCTAATATTTGAACTATAACTAAATATCCTTTTTAGTATCTCAGTAGAATTAGTATTTGTTTGTTCTTTATTCCTAAAGCTACAGTTAAACGTCCTGTGTAGAAGCATTTAAGGCCAAAATGTTTGTTTTAAATAAATAAACAGTAATTACGCTGTTAGTTGGTTTGTGTTTGGGGGAGTGTGAGATCAGAAGAGGTCCGTGAGGGAGGGTGGGAGGGAAGGTCGCTCATTGTCTGACCTCCACCTCCTCCACCAGCCGTGCTATAGCCACAGGAAGCAGAGCCCGTTATGGCGCCCTGCTCCCTCCTGCTGTCCCACGCTCCTCGCATTGTTCACTGGCCGGCTCCTCCTCCCTCAGGTAGCCGTCGAGCTCAAATCTCAACAAAATGTGTTTGAATCACTCACCGTCGCTGAAGCAAACACGGCTGATGCTGATTAGAAAGTCAAACAGGAAGTGATGCCACGTCCTGCTCTGGAGCAGCTTATTAAACAAATAACCATCAGCAGACTGAAAGAGGAAGACGAGAACCCAATTAAACAAATTAAAGGAAATTGTTCATTTATTTAATCACTAAATTCACTATTCATCAGATTCCTCTGAGCTTCAATAGAAGGCAGATCAGCAGTTACTGAAAAGTGTTTAGTTCCAGATACTAAAAAATAATGCTTCCACTTACTTTTGTGTCACAGATATGTAATATTGACTCACTTCTTTTCAATAAATAAATACATTTCTATGTGACTGATTGGGTTCTCTTTGTCTAAGTGGCTCTGTATATTTATATTGATGTATATTTGGCACCTGTTTGCCCCGTCGTATCGGTGGGTGGCATCCCACACGGAGCAACACAATGCTGCATTGTTGGTGGATATTTTCCTTAAAACACTCCAGTTCCTCTCAGGATGTGAGTGTGTTCACATCTGTGTGTGGGGTTTAAATAAATAAGTCACGCTTTCATCTCTCCAGCTCTCAGACACATCAGACTCCGTCCAATTGTCAAAATACAAGTCTGTTTAGATTTTACTTTCAGCTCCACAAACCGGTCACTGTGCACAGAGGAAATACTAATTTATTTAGTTTATTTAACAAATATAGAAACATGCAGTCATTGGCCATTTCATTAGGTACACTAGTGAATGCATTTTAATCTAAATCCTCCTTCATGACTCATCTAATGTTCAGTTGATGCAGAAACAGAGTCAGAGAGGTGAATTAATTCGGGAGGATTTTGTGAGTTTGTACCTAATGAAATGGCCGGGGAGTGTTAAAATGAAGGGATATATTTATTTACTCTTAGTGCATGAAAGAATCTTTACAGTTTGTTTTAAAATACGCATCATCTCCTCAAGTCATGGCAACGGTCTTAAAAATTAAAAGTAGAATCAACGTCTCTCGGTTATAAAGCTGAACAGAGCAAGATTATTATATTAGAATGTTTTCACTGGTGTACCTAATAAACTGGCCAGTGTCTGATGATTTAATTAAAATTGTCAGATTAAAAGGTTTCAGACTTGTTTACCTAGACGGGTGAGATTTTATTCAAATGACTGTTTAAAGACCTAGAAGGTGAGTTTCACAGAAACATAAATAAATAAATAAAAGTAATTTAATAGTTTAATAATAAATAATTTAATTATTAATTTATTTTTTAACATATTTTGTTTTATTTTTTAATGAATCAAAATTATTATTAAATTATATTATTCAAATTATTAATAAAAGAAAAGAACATGATATTACATAAAATTACATATTATAAAATAAAATAAAATAAAATTATTTGAAATTACATAAAATTTCTATTCTATTCTATTTTATTGTTTCATTCTAGTTGTTTTTACCAGATTCATTCATTCATCGTCTCTGACTCCAGTTCTTTGTCTGGGGGCGGAGCTTTGCCGCCACCTCCTGGTCACTCACACGAACTGCAACAGGTTTCACTCCCCCCCCATCTTCATCACCGTCATCATCATCAGTGGATCAGTCTGCGTCCACGCAGCGTGGAGAGAAACACGACGACGGAGACTCTGATGTGACGGAGACTCTGATGTGACGGAGACTCTGGGTTTTCACAGATTCATTCAGGGCTGATATCAGATCATCTTCATCCTCCTCCTCCTCCTCCAGCCGCTGTAAGGGACAGATATTGTCCGCTGTCTCCGCCCCCCCTCAGCCAGGACGCCGCTCCCCCCAGCTGTGTCGAGGATGACGGCCAACAGCAGGTACAAGAGTCGCGCTCCCCGCTCAGGTAAGAACCCCCCGCAGGTAACCGATGTGGAAATGAAACGCACCCTGATTTATTGAATCGTTCTTGTTTTTTCTCCTCCTCCTCTTCCTCCTCCTCCTCCTCCTCCTCCCCCGGATGGATGGACGCTGGCTGGATGTGGCGCTCCTCCTCTCCTCCTCTGGTGTCTCCTGGAATCTGTCTCCGTGTCTCAGATGATGGGGAGGTAAGACCCCCCAGCACACAACGATAAAGAGTCTCCTTTGTTCTGCAGCTCAGGGAGACTCTGTGTCTCCTCTTTGTCTCCTCTTGGTCTCCTCCGTCAGTGGAAGGAGACACATCCGGGTGTTTTTTTCAGTTACCTGAGCATAGACCCAGAGTCTCCAGACTCTCACCTGCTCCTTACATCTGACCGTCAGTGTTTCCACCTGCTGCAGCTAAATGCATGTGCCACTTTATTAGGTACACTAGCTAATGCATTCTGCTCTACATCTAGTCTCCACTAAGGTCCTGGTGTTCAGCTTTAGTTTAATATAACAGAGTCTATGTGTGTCTGACTTCAGGAGGAGAAAAGTCTCATCACTGAGGAAATACAGTTTAAATTCACGCTCACTGGCCAGTTTATTAGGCACACTAGAAATGTGCAGTGGACTAACCACAGACGGCTGTTTATCCTCAGTTCAGTTTGAAATAAGATGATTTTTCCAGCGTTAAATCGACTTAAATGCAGAAAATGTGAAAAGATATGATAATAAACATGTTAAATTAAAAAATATGATGATTATTTAGTCATTTTGGATAAACATTGATTCAGATCTTAAATAAATTGAAGCAGTGTGATGTTTTTAAAACGCTTCAAAATCTGTTTTCAGGAGGAATTACTCCGTAAGACTGAATATAAATCATTAATTAAGATTTAAAAGAAGAAAAACTAGAGAAAGATATATGGAGATAACGTACAGATCACCTGACACGTCTTTATTTATTTTTTATTTTTATCTACTTTATTAAAGTGTTTCTTGCCTCTATTCTGCTGCACGTTTCTGTCTTTTATTATTTTATTATTTTTGGTTTCATGTTGGACGCCAGCGCTGAGGCTGAGTCAGAGCGACCCACCGTCTGGATCTGTGTTTTTCTGTGTGGGCGCGACAGCGAACGCATCCTCAGACTAAATGTTAATATGGAAACAGAAACACTGATAATAGATAAAGATAAAAACACAAAACAACAGAGATAAAGATAAAAATGCGTTTTAAGGTGTAAATGACTCTAAACATTTTAATTCATGCTCTTTGATTTACTTTAAACCCATCATTGTCCTGTTTTAGTTTTTATTCCTTATATATAACTATATAACTGTTGGCCCCGCCCCCTCCTCAGTAGCTGCCTGACTGTGTCATGAATACTTCAAGGACCTCAGGGCACTAACGCTCTTCAATAAGGCATGAAAGGGAACCATGGGATTGTCCTACTAACACAGCACTGGGCTCAGCCACTACGATGCGTTTAATGTCTGTTTGTTTGTTTCCAGGAAAAGGAGTACGTTGGTTTCGCCACGCTGCCGAACCAGGTTCACAGGAAGTCCGTGAAAAAAGGCTTTGACTTCACGCTCATGGTGGCAGGTGAGAGAAACAACAGACACAACCACAGAGGGTCGGTTATCCCACTGTTATTACAGACAGTGAACTCACCACAGAGTTATTTATCCCATTATTTTTATAGTCCTTGAACTAACCACAGTGACTCCACCTCTACCTGTTCCAGGTGAGTCTGGTCTGGGGAAGTCCACTCTGGTCAACAGCCTCTTCCTCACTGATCTACACAAAGACAGGAAGCTGCTCAACGCTGAGGGTGAGTCACCGACCGGCCAATCAGACGCCTCCAAACCTTTAGTCCTGCTGTCTCTGATCTCATGTTGGACCACAGAGGGACGCTTGTCTTTGTCTCTGTCCTCTGGTTGTCAGAGCGCATCAGTCAGACGGTGGAGATCACCAAACACACGGTGGACATCGAGGAGAAGGGGGTGAAGCTGAAGCTGACCATCGTGGACACGCCGGGGTTTGGAGACGCTGTCAACAACTTGGAGTGGTGAGTCGTCCTCCTCTTCCTCCTCCTCTTCCTCCTCCTCTTCCTCCTCCTCTTCCTCCTCCTCTTACTCCTCCTCTTCCTCCTCCTCTTCCTCCTCCTCTTCCTCCTCAGTGATCATCGCTCCATGACCCAGTTTCTGGTTGTTCCTTGGACCACTGTTGATCCTCTTCCTCCTCTTTTTCATCCTTCTCATCTCTTCCTCGTCTTCTTCGTATTCCCCTTCATCTGTCTTCTCTTCCTCTTCCTCCTCCTCTTTCTCCTCCTCCTCAGTGATCATTGCTCCATGTTTCTGGTTCTTGTCCTTCCTTGCACCCCCGTTGATGTCCTCCTCTCCCTCCTCCTCCTCTTTGTCCCTCTCATCTTCATCTCTTCTCATCAGTTGTCTCAGGGTTAACGGTGAAAAAAACAAAACAATCAGAGGATTTTTTTATTTATTTTTTCAAAAAGCTGGACGTCCTGTAGTGTGTGTGTGTTTTTAAATAAAGATCACTTGGTTACCGTGGTAACTAAAGTAAAAGGCGTTGTGTTTTTGCAGCTCCTCTGTGCCCACACAGGACCTCTCTTCCTCTCTGCTCATTTATCACGTTTAGACGTCTGGTTTTCACCCAACGGGACGGAACAGTCCAACCAATCGGTGCGACCATTTATCTGACCATTTATCTGACTGCTGTCCATCACCACATTAAGCCCCACCCCCGACGTTTTGATTGGTCCAGCAGATCTTGCATGAAGTTTTGGTCGGTTTGTTTGGTTTGGATCAAGGAGAAACCTTTTTTCTAAACATGCAACGTTGTTTAATCCTGCACAACTTGAATCCTTGGTCTAATTAAAACAGCTTGTGGAGACTCGTTGTCGTAGCATCTAGTGGCCGTTAGAGGAACTGCAGTTTCTCTGGCTTATATTTAAACTCTGGAGGCTGCAGCTTCACACCAGCTCTGTTTCTATTAAAATACATAATGATGCCTTCATGTCTCGTAGCTGGAGGCCCATCACAGATTACATCAACCAGCAGTTTGAACAGTACTTCAGAGACGAGAGCGGACTGAACAGGAAGAACATCCAGGACAACAGAGTGCACTGCTGCCTCTACTTCATACCTCCGTTTGGACACGGGTAACACCCACACGGTCATGTATAAATACATAAATACTCCGTATATATACGTGATATCTGTCCACATCCTCGTCCTCCTGCAGGCTTCGTCCGGTGGACATAGAGTTCATGAAGGTTCTCCAGGACAAAGTGAACGTGGTTCCTCTCATCGCCAAGGCTGACTGCCTCACGCCCCTGGAGATAAAGAAACTCAAGGAGCGGGTACGATTATAATTAAATGTCATTTATGACAGCTTTATATGTGCAACGTAAAAGCTGAATTAATGCACTGACCTTTCTGTTGGTGGGGTTTGCATTTATAATCCTGCTCTGAGTTAAACTGGTGTATCATAAAGCCGACGTTAAAGACACGTCATTGTTATAAGTTTGTTTGAATTAATAAGTAAATATTTCGACATGGTTGGAGGACGACTCATTCCTTCGTTTGGAGTATTTAAGCCCCCTGTAGGAGGGTTTGTGTCGTTATCCAGCTCATCTCTGTGTGTTTGTGTCCTTCCAGCTGAGGGAGGAGATCGATAAATACGGGATAAAGATCTACCAGTTCCCTGACTGCGATTCGGACGAGGACGAGGATTTCAAGCGTCAAGATAAAGAGCTGAAGGTGATTCTAATCGTCTAAAAACTGTTTCACTAACAAAGACCACGCCTTGATGGATGCACATAAGTTTATTGGTAAATAAGACATGGGCGAAATGGATGCAGGGATGAGAAGGGTCAGAGGGTATGGGATGAAAAGGTGTCGAGGGGAAGGGTTGAAAAGGGATGAAAAGAGTCAAGAGGATGGGATAAAAGTCTCGAGGAGAAGATATGAGAAGGGAAGGGATAAAAAGGGTTGGAGGGGATGGGATGAAAAGGCTTGAAGGGAATGGAGGAAAAGGGGTCAAGAGGATAGGATGAAAAGGGGTCGAGGGGATGGGATGAAAGGCTTGAGGGAAAGATAGGAAAAGGGCTCAGGGGATGGACTAAAAGGGATGAAATGAGTCAAGAGGAAGGGATAAAAAGGGTTGGAGGGGTGGGATGAAAAGGCTCATGTGTAATGGAGGAAAAGGGGTCAAGAGGATGGGATGAAAGCCTTGAGGAGAAGATAGGAAAAGGGGTCAAAGGGAAGGGATGAAAAGGGTTGGAGGGGGTGGGATGAAAAGGCTTGAGGGGAATGGATGAAAATGGTTAGAGGAGATGGGATGAAAAAGCTCAAGGGGAAGGGAGGAAAAGGGGTCAACAGGATGGGAGGAAAAGTGAAGAAAGGGTGCAAAAGGATGGGGTAAAAAGCTTGAGGGGAAGGGCTGAAAAGGGTCAGAGGGGATGGGATGCAAAGGGATGAAAATGAATGACAAAGGGGTCGAGGAGATGGGATGAAAAGGCCATAGGGGAAGGCAGGAAAAAGGGTCAAGAGGATGAGATGAAAGCCTTGAGGAGAAGATAGGAAAAGGGGTCAAGAGGAAGGGATAAAAAGGGTTGGGGGGAGTGGGATGAAAGGGGAAGAAAGGGTGCAAGGGACGGGGTAAAAAGGCTTGAGGGGAAAGGTTGAAAAGGGTCAGAGGGGATGGGATGCAAAGGGATGAAAATGAATGAGAAAGGGGTCAAGGAGATGGGATGAAAAGGCCAGAGGGGAAGGCAGGAAAAGAGGTCAATAAGAATGGGATGAAAAGGGATCAAAGGGATGGGATAAAAAGACTGGAGGGGATGGGATGAAAAGGGACGAGGGGAAGGACTGATGATGTTAGAGAAACCCAAGCAGTGAGGTTCCTGGTTCCTTTAATTGAAGGTGGAAGAGGAATTGAGAGGGTTCCTTGTTGAGAACAGAGATGAACCAAGAGAGAGAGAGAGGTTTAGGATCCATGTTTCTCAAGCAACACCAATCGTTCTCTGTTAGAAGGACTTTTCCTAGTTAACGTTTTTTAATTATATATTTTTACGCTAACCCGAGTAAAATGCTAAAAGAGTGGTATGTTCAGCTGTACTTCTGTCTCACGTCTCTGGTCCTGGGTGATTTTAGGAGAGCACTCCGTTCGCTGTGATCGGCAGCAACGCTGTGGTAGAAGCTCGAGGTCAGAGAGTGAGAGGGAGACTCTACCCCTGGGGCATCGTGGAGGGTGAGAAACTCTAAACTCTGGAGCTCAATATTAGCTTACCTCGTGCTAAAACCATGTTTGACTTTTAAGTGGAGAACCCGTCCCACTGTGACTTCGTGAAGCTGAGGACGATGCTGATCAGAACCCACATGCACGACCTGAAGGACACGACCAGCGACGGTCACTACGAGAACTACAGAGCACAATGCATCCAGACCATGACCAGGTGGGAGGAAACACTTTGATATGAAAAGATTTGATACGGTCGATGAGGAGACACTGAGTAACTCCTGCTGGAAGGCCTGTTTGTGTGGGAGTCAATGGAGACATTAGAAAGACATTTATGTATGTTTATAGTTTTGACTTGATTTAAAAATTCAAAATCAAAATGTTGTTTTTTTAATCTCATAATTTTGTCCCAAATAAATCAAATTGTTTTACTTATTTATTCATAATCTGGATTGAAAAAGTCAAAATTCTGATAAAAATGTTCAGAATCATTTACGTATGTCTTTTAAGTTGACGCTACAAAAAAATGAATTTAAGGGAGTTGGATTAAAAAACATTCACGGTCAAAATTAAATCAAATGTTTAATTTTTATAAATTAAAAGTTAATGATTCATACATTCAAAATGATGTTGAATAAGATGTTTATTAATCCCACGTATGGGAAATTTACTTAGTAGTAGTAGCATGGAATTTGGCAAAAAAAAAAAATATATATATATATATATATACTGTATATATATATACAGAATACAGTGACAACTTCGACAGGGATAAAAGTTACAGTAAAAATACAAATACAGAAATTTTTGAAAAATATGTACAAAGAAATATACTAAAAAATATAATAATGTTATTGAAAGTATCTACACATGTGACAAAAATTCAAAATTTGTCTTAATTTTAAGATAAAATTTAGACTTTTTATTTCTCTTATTAAAATTTGAACTGAAAACAAAACATCTAAATTTTGTCAAAATTTTCTCAAAATTTACCTGAATGAGTCAAAACTCTAGAATTATGTCTCAAAATCAGACATGACTATTTAAAATGTGCTTGATAACGTATAAAAACTTAAAAGCTCTGGGAGTTTCAGCCTGGATGTTGTAAAGCATCTTGAGACATAAATAGAGACAAATACTGAATTGAATTGAATTAATAAAATATCTAAACTGTTTAGATCCTGAATCAGTTTCTCTCAGTTGGACGCTCGTTACGATGGATCACTTTGAATTAAAGAGCTGCCGTCTCGTCCTTCATGTCCCAGTAAGATGAACGCAGACCAGCGGGTGGAGAGTCCCATCCCGATCCTGCCGCTGTCCACTCCGGACGTGGAGACGGAGAAAATCATCAAGAGGAAAGACGAAGAAGTGAGTGCGCTATGAAACCCAGGCGGTGAATAATGCATGGTGTTACGTAACCAGGCGCTGATGTAAATTGATGACCTATATGTGCTGTTGCGTAAGCCGTCTCTCTCCGTCTCCCTCCGTCTCCCCCCTCGTCTCCTCTGCAGCTGAGGAGGATGCAGCAGATGCTCCAGAAGATGCAGCAGCAGATGCACGAGCAGGACCTGTGACCTCTGACCTCTGGTGTGACCACAGCTCTGGCCTAAAATCACACAGAGACCCCCCCACGCCGACGCCGACGAGAAGAAACCCCCCCGAACCACAGAAGCATGCCGAGTTTAACGCAGTCATTAGCCAAGTGAGTCTCGTTAGGCAATAGGAAGTAGTAGTTTTGCACTTTTTCACCTCTAGATCACAGTAGAGCTGCACATGAAACGAGTCCGACGCCCTCCGTTCCTTTGCTAGTTTATGTGCTGATAGTGTGAGGAGCTGCTGTACGTGTCGACCCACGGCAGCTTAAAGAGCTGCTGACGTTTTAACGAGCTGATTCTGAGTCAGGGTTTTATCTGTCCTTTAAAAAACGATCGGAAAAGAAAGGCAGACGTTTACAGACGCTTAGAGTCCTGACGTTAAATCCTCGTGAACATTTATTATGTTTGGTCTTTTTTGTTATGAATGAAGAAGAAGAAGAGCTTTTATTCAGCTTTTAGTTGTTGGTCTGGAGTCTCTCTGTTGGGAACTGATTCTGCTCCTGTAAAGATCTGCTGGGCCAATCAGATTGTTCGGGGGGCAGGGCTTAATGGGGAGACAGAAACATGGAAAAACAAAGATGAACCAAGATGGAATCAATGTGGACAGAGACAATGGAGACAATGTGGAGACATCTTGGTCGTCTTCTAAGGGTCTACACATTTAGGACATGGAGGAGAAGGACGAGGACATAGAGGAGGACATGGAGGAGGAGGAGATGGAGAACTTCATCCCTTCCCTTCATCTTCTCCTCCTCCTTCTTACTCTTCTCATTTTTTTGCTAGTCCTCCTTCTTCTTCTCCTCCTCTTTCTTCTCATTCTACCGTTTCTCATTGTCCTCCTCCTCCTCCTCCTCCTCCTCCTCCTTCTTCTTTAATCTGTGTCTGCATCAGTCCGTTTTTGTGGACGTTAAAACATCTCCAACGTCCTCCAGTGACGTCTCTTGATTTCAGTTCCAGTCTAACCTTTAGCCTCAGATCAATGACGGGACAACACACCGACCTCACTAAGCATTTTAAAATCAAGTTGCATTGGGGCGTAATTCAGGAAGAAGAACGTGAGCTCTGAAAAACCTTGAGATGATAAGTCCACCTTAGGATCAGAAGAGGAGTGGATCTCCATCAGTGACCTTTTAATCTGGGTGTGAGTGAGTTTATGAGGCAGTAAAGCCAAGATAAATACATCTATACGCTGGATAATCTCCAGATAATCCAGGCAGAGCAGTTACCTACATGACATGTGTTGGTTCAGTACCTTGTTGTTTTATTCTTTGCATCCTCCTGCAGATTTAACTACACGACTATCAGCCTCAGCACAATCGTTGTACTTAGAACGTTTTGATTAAACTTTTGAGAAACTCTGTAAAACAAGGACACGTTAGAAAAAGGTTCAAAAATAAAAAAAAATGTTTGTTTTCATCTGAGTCTCTGTTTGGTTTTATTTTATTTTAGTGTAAAAAAAGAAAAAGTCTGAACTTTCCAGGTCCACAGAACTACTGCTACTCAGAGAAGTTCATCTGGAGTCCCTGATCTAGACCCTGATCCAGACCTTAATTTAGACCCTAATCTAGACCCTAATCCAGATTCAGACCTCAATTCAGACCCTGATCTAGGTCCTGATACAGGTCCCGATCCAGACCCTAATCCAGACCCTAATCTAGACCCTGATCCAGCCCAGTGAGACGCTCTTGTGGTGGGACTGCACCAGCTGAGCCCAGACTTTAATCCAGATCCTAATCCAAGTCGTGATCCATGCCTTGATCCAGACCCTGAGCTGATCTAGACCCTGATCTAGATCCTGATCCTGTCCCTGATGTAGACCCTGATCCAGATCCTGATCTAGGCCGTGATCCAGCCCAGTGAGACGCTCTTGTGGTGGGACTGCACCAGCTGAGTCCAGACTTTAATCCAGATCCTAATCCAAATCCTGATCCACGCCTTGATCGAGACCCTAATCCAGATCCTGATTCTGATCCAGATCTTAATCCAGACTCTGACCTGATGTAGACCCTGATCTAGACCTTAATCCAGGTCCTGATCCAGACTCTGATCTTGATCCTGTTCTAGGCCTTGATCCAGACCAGTGAGGTGCTCTTGTGGTGGGACTGCACTAGCTGAGCCCAGACCTTAATCCAGACCTTGGATCAGATCTAGAAACTGATCCAAACCCTAATATAGGCCCTGATCCGAACCTTGATCAGGCCCCAATCCAGATCCTGATACAAGTGCTGATCCAGGCTCTGATCCAGACCCTGATCCTGATCCAGATCTTGATCCTGTGCTCTAATCTGTTCAGCAGCTGACAGCACTGTATTCCAATACTGCAGCGATGCTACGTCATGTTAGCTACGTGCTAATTGACGTCTTGTCACTGTGTCTGAAGCATGTTTGCTAAACTGTGTCTTCAGGTGAGTGACCCACACCGAGGCCTTTGGTGTTCAGTTTTAGAACGAGACGTTAAGGAGGACTCTTTAAAATGTTGATATATCACTGTGCACTGGTACTCGTGTACTCGCAGCGTTACAGGTTCATACAACTTACCCAGAACAGAGAAAAACAAAGTTACACAAACCGAGCCAAAGTTAGAGGAAAGCCGTTTGTTCAACATTGCCGTTCATCACCGCCCTAGCCTGTAGCCATGACTCTGCTGGACAAACATGGTCCTGCTGATCCTGGTTGGGACCGTGAACAAGGAAACTGAGCTGACTAAAGTAACCTAGACTGTATTTAACGTAGAAGAATGATTCAGTTTGTGTTGTAATCTGAATCTGAGCAAAGACGCCACCAGTCGCTAAGACCTGGACGGTTAATGCAGCTGCAGCCTCGAGTTGTCTCCACTGATTTCACCTCTTTGCCACAAAAACGCCTCAGATTTCATGATGGCTGCTCCTCGAATGTGACAGTTTGCTTTTTTAATTAACACTCAAGGGTCAAGTGTGGTCTTAATGCTCTTTGCTCGCCTTCTGTCTAAAGAGAAACAAGCACAGACTCCCTGGAGGGGAACATTAATCTTATCAGAGCCTAATGAGGGGCCCCTAGTGGAGCTTATTGAACATGGCAGCACTTCAGAGTTGTTGTGGGTGGAGGGTGGCACACTAGAGTCTTTGGCAGAGGGGCTTCCGCTTCCGTGGAACAGCGGCTGGAGGACCCCCGGACTCTCAGCCAGCGGTGCAGCCAGAGCATGCCCAGTGTTTGCGCTCCAGTTTCCGCGCATTGGCCGCGGTGTGAGGAGGCTGGATCAACACAGGTTGCGTAAGAGTGTCGGCAGATCAGGAGCCTGTCCGTCGGCGTGACAGCCCGCGGGGATGGAGCGCGGCGAAGGGGACGAGAATGAGAGCGGCTCGTCCCACCACAACACGATGTGGAAACAGCTGCAAGCCAAAGCTAAGCCCCTGCTCAGCCCCAAGCTGGGCGCCAAGGAGCCCGACGACAAGAAGGAGCGAGGCATGTGGGTGTTCAGGAAGCTGAGATGGAGGGAGAACGCCGACCTGGACCGGGGGATGTCCTCCTCGCAGCCCGACCTGCTCTTCTCCTCTCAGGTGGACGGGGACGCGGACGCGACCGAGGCGGAACCGAAGGAGGCTCAGGTCTGCGGCAAAGCGGCCGGGAGCGGCGCGGGGCTCGTCCGGGACAAGCTGCTGTCGTCCATCAAGCTCAGGTCCTGCAGCCCCAATAAACCCACGGTGGCTCAGCTGGTGCAGTCCCACCACAAGAGCGCCTCGCTGGGCTCCGCGTGCCCGGAGAGCCTGGCCGAGGCTTCGGGCAACAGCAGCGGGGACGACGCTGCAACAGCTGCCGCAGCAGCGGAGGACGCGCAGCCGGACGACGAGCAGCCGGGGACCTCCCAGGTAAACACGGAGCTTTAAGTTAGCTTTAACGGAGTATTTAGCTCCATTAACAGACGTTTGATTGACGGTTAGCTGATGATGCCATGCTTTAGTTTAGTTTCTGTTTTGTTGCAGCTGTTGCAGACACGTAAGAGTAAGAAACAAACTACAAGATAAACAGATAAGAGTGCATCAATGATTAATGCATTAAAGGTGAATTAGCTGCAGATTTAACTTCACAGCTTCATAAAACCAAACATGACTCAATCAAACGTGACTAATCGATCAAAGCAGCGACTTTTTAATCTGATCAGTGATTAGTCTGTCAATCATTTCAGCTCTGATAAAGGCTCACACTGATTTATATGTTCTGTGTGCTTCTCAAACAGACAATAAAAGTTCCACTCTCGTGTTTAACCAGTAGTAGTAGTAACTCAGTACATCTACCAGCTAATGTACTCATGCTCATGTGGATATTTACTGCGTCATGTTGACTGTAGTCAGTTTAAATTCCTCTGAGTGTTCTACTCTGACGCAGAAAGTTTTCTTATCGTCCTGCTCTGGCTGCCTACAACTCCCAGGATGCATTAGGGCAGCTCATGGAGGTTAAACCCTGCTGTGCTGTCCAAAGAAAAAAAAAACACAAGTATCTGAGTAAAAGTTTTATTTTCATGCAGCCGTTCGTTCAGCGTCGCCGCCCTAGCCTGTAGCCACGACTCTGTTGGACAAACATGGTGTTACACGTGAGCTTTACTCGCTCAGTGGTCATCTGAGGACTTCTGGTCTCGCCTTCGTCTGAAAACATCCACGTACTGTAACGCAGCAGTTTGAGTCTGAATCTAAGCTGTGGCTGTGGCCTGGACGGCTAATGCAGCTGCAGCCTCCAGTTGTCTCCGTCAGATTTCACCTCGAATCATTTGGTTTAAACGTTTGGTTTGTCCCACGTTTGTGCTTGTTTCACAGGGAGCAGCTTGGATGTACGTGATGAGTGTGTAGCGTGAATACAATTTTTACTTCAAACTATTTCAAAATATGAACTAGTTTGACCGGATTTACTAGAGTCATGTGAAAAGATAAACTTAGTTTTTATCTTGGGCCGTAAGCAGGACCACAGCAAACATGGAGCTCCTCAGCCTCCGGGGGGAAACCCTGCAGCGCAGAAACTAAACCGAAATCCACCAAACAGAGCCCAAAACTAACATCTGACTTCACTAAAGCAAACCAGCGGGCTGCTGAGACAAGACAGGAAGAACAGAGGATTATTCCAGTTCCCAGAATTCACTGCTTCAGACTGGAAAAAAAAAAAAAAACAGAAGAAGAGAAACGTAATGTTGGATTTGTGATGAATGCCGTCGTCTCACACTGCAGCGTGCAGAGGAAATGGAGGCGGTGTTTACTGCGGGAAACAGATGAAACTAATTGTGGGAGATGAATCAGGTCCAGGAACAAAGATGGAACTGAGATATGTAATCGAGCTGCTGCTGCTGCTGAAAGTAGGAAAATCGTTTTTAGGTTGTTTGCAGTTTAATGTATCTGCTGCACTACGTCACGACACGATATAAAACAACAGAACTGTACAGTGAATGTACTCCTGATATTATATATTGATATTACACCAGAGTAACTGTAGGTACAAGATTTAACTAGATTAGATTAAATTAGATTAGAAAGTCTTTATTGTCCTGATTTGGACAATATGATTTGCAACAGCAGTCGACAGCGAAATTCATACAATACACAGAAACACAGATATATAGAAGTAATAAATATCATTAGGTGAGTTATCATGACCTTATATGGAGCCTTCAGGTCTGCTACCGCTGACATACCTGTTTAATTTGCTCCTCTTAGCGCTCAGAGGGTGACGTGGGTCAGCTAAGGTGACCTTTGACCTCTGAATGGCTCTTGCTTGAGTAGCAGTGTTCACTCAGGCAGTGCTAGCGTGAACATCATTACTGGCGTGATTGTTTTTCTAAAACAAGACTTAGTATGTCCTGCACGTTCTTCTTGCCGAAGCAGAACATTTAACTTTGTTATTCAGGTGCACGATAACACCTTTAAAAACATTAAAGCTGCAGCGTTTAACTTGTTTCGCCCCCTTCAGGCAGGTAGAGGAATTACAAGAACAATGTAGCTTTCTGCTTTTTGTTGTGTTTCAGTCTTTCCTTCTTTATTTTTTTATCTGGAGCCTCAAACGTTTCATGAACTCGTCCTAATTTCAGTTTAATTCTCTTTCTTTAGTGATGGTTAAATCATAGAACCCTGGTTACATTAGTAACTCTCAGTTTTCCGCTGTAAACTCCTCCGTAGAGCTTTGTTTGTTGACGCCGCCATATTGGCAGAAAAACTTTGAGGATCAATGCATCACGCCAGCGCTGATTTCAGGCCGTCAGAGTTTACTAAGAACTTTAAACAAATAGAAATTGAGCAGCACAAGATAAAACTCAACAGATTATACATCACAGACCCTTATCATGCGACATGGTGTGCTTTTTTCAAGCACTGTAACAGCCGCCGTGACGTTCTCGTTCCTGCTTCTTGAGCGTTTTATTGCAGTAATCCACATCTGACGTCTTGAGGGAACTTTGGTGAATAATATAAAACGATTTCTCCTTTGCTTGTCCCTGATTATTCTGGCATCATGGGGCACAACAGCTGTCGACCCTGTTTGGGATGGAACTGGTACAAGGACAAGTTAGTTAGCTGCTGCAGTTATCGACCAAATAGTAATTCAAAAAGTGCACTTTCCTGTCAGTATGGTAGCGTTGTGATTGCTGGTGAGCTCTGTACTTCAAGTTGCTTTAATGTCCGTTGCTGTGGTTAACAATCATTGCTGGTTTCATGTTACGAATCTCAACAGAAACACCAGATTTAAACACATCAGCTAGGGCTGGGTGTCACTTGAAATTTGATTCATTTCGAGATGTTTCAGTTTCAAAGCCACATGGCTCAGATATGAAAGAGATTTTATCCTGGTTTCTTTGCATGTGTGCAGCTGTTCTCTGTCAGAATACGATCCAAAGTCTTAAGAATAAGAAAAACCTTTATTAGTCCCGCAGTGGAGAAATTACAGTTCACAACAGCTACAACAGCACAACAGAGTAAAAAAATAACACAGCTTGTTGTGCAGTCTGGCGACGGATGATTTCACTGATGCACGAAATGAAAACAATGAATCCAAGGGTCCAGCACCGTGTTACCTTCTCTGAATGAGTCTCATTTATTCACATGCGACTGCAACTTTGTGATTTCTGTCAAATGTAAATAATTCATTCTTTCATCGTAGCCACCCTGAGGCTTTTAGAGAGGAGAGTGTGGACAGTGGTCAGCTGGACAGGCAGAGCAAAGAAGAAACACAAAGCTTTTATTTCTTTTTATTTCTGTTTGGGAAGCAAACCTGGAGACGGTCCAAGCGTGTCTGGGAGGGAGGCCTCCGGTTTTAGAAAGTCTTCAAGCAGCGCTGTGGAGCGACTGAGCCGGTCACAGCTGCTGAATGATTCACCGGAGAAGAGATGAAGTATTTAGGAAGCTGGAGCTGTGACAGGCCTGCAAGAAGCCGCAGAGATCACAAGAATCTTTATGCAGAAAGCAGCAGAAGGTGAATAAAATCTGACGACGCAATCCTCAGGCGCTTCCACCACTTCACTTAATCGGCTTAGGGGGAAGTCATTTCTCCACGTTTTAGCCACTTCACGTGATTAATTACAAGAAAAAGCAGTATTCAATGAATTCTTTGAGCTTTGAGCTGTTTTATGAAACTATTAACAGCTCCAGCTTCAGTCAGATCGCCTCAGGTTTTTGACGTCGTTGATGGTCCAACCCAGAATGAAGCACAGCAAAGATGAAGCCATTTCCAAGAGGTCTGGTTTAACAGCATCTGGATTTCATTACGGGGCGTGTTTTAGATGGTGCTCCAGCCAATCACAGCCATTCAGCTATGAGCTAATTCAGCTCCACAGCGCTCAGATGACTCCAGACCATCTCTGCACCGCCCTAAAGGTTTGTGGGGGACGTTGAGGGAGCTCCACCTTGGAAAGGGTTAAACGGAGCTCACTGCAGCTTTCTTTCACTTTTTTTCTGGTAGGTGGAGATCATACATCCCCCTCTCCCTGAAGACCTCTTTGTCTCATGAGTCTCTACCTGTGCAGACCTGCACGGTGACATGCCAGGCGCTAGAAAGGCAGCGCTGCCTGACTTCTCCTGCTTCACGCCTCCTGCATGCAGCTGTGTGTAAATACCACCGTCCTTCTTTAGAGACAGTGAACAGACGCAGCCTCAGATAATAGCAGCTGTAAGTCACACCGGAGCTGAGAGGATATCTGTCAGGCTCGCGCTTTATGGGGATGCTGCTGTGTGATTGGCTATTGATCATGTGTCAGACGTGTTTTGTGGAGCAAGGGGGGGAGAAACCGCCGGAGTCTGAGAGTAAAAGTACCCGGCAGGTTTGGATAATATTATCGGGAAGTGTTTGTCTTTCTTTGTGTGTGCAGTCATCTGGACCATGACTGAGCTCAGCTAGCGTTTATCCCCGTCAGGTTAGACCCAGCTCAGTCCAACCAATCAGAGACGACGGTTAGTCTTCTGTCCATCATAAGATCTTTGCAGGAGCAGAATCAGATCCCAGCAGAGAGACTCCAGGTGAACGTTCTGCTGTGGTAATAGTGTCGTTGGTTGCTTCGTCAAATTTGTGTTGACATCTTGTTCTGTTGCCCAAAAAGTTGCGTCACCCATCCCTGCTCCAGATCCTCAGTCACAGGCTGGTTTGCCAGGTCAGCATCTATAACGAGGATGTGAACTGACAGCTGTGACAGTTGTCTCGGCCCGTCACTCCGACCCGTCAAGGTCTGGACTCTAATGGACCTCTGGACGTGTTCTTGATGACTGCAGCTCGCTTCCTGGACGCTGCTGGAGTCGCTCTGGATTAAATGTGTCACCGGGTCACAGAGCAGCCGCTGAGTCATCTGGAAGTTTGCCCTCGTCTGAGTTACTCAGGTCTTTAGTGTCTCATCCACCCGTTGTCTTATATTTCTTGCAGGGATGTCCCGATCCTGGTCTGATGTTGAATGTCCTAGAGCTGGTCTCCTGTGTCTTCCTAAAGTCTGTCCTTGTCTTCTCCTAGAATTGGTCTCCTGTGTCTTCCTAAAGTCTGTCCTTGTCTTCCTTGTCTTCTCCTAGAGTTGGTCTCCTGTGTCTTCCTAAAGTCTGTCCTTGTCTTCCTTGTCTTCTCCTAGAGTTGGTCTCCTGTGTCTTCCTAAAGTCTGTCCTTGTCTTCCTTGTCTTCTCCTAGAGTTGGTCTCCTGTGTCTTCCTAAAGTCTGTCCTTGTCTTCCTTGTCTTCTCCTAGAGTTGGTCTCCTGTGTCTTCCTAAAGTCTGTCCTTGTCTTCCTTGTCTTCTCCTAGAGCTGGTCTCCTGTGTCTTCCTAAAGTCTGTCCTTGTCTTCCTTGTCTTCTCCTAGAGTTGGTCTCCTGTGTCTTCCTAAAGTCTGTCCTTGTCTTCCTTGTCTTCTCCTAGAGTTTGACTGGATTCAGTCCAATAAATCTTCCAGTCAAAGTTAATGTAGTGTGGAGAGGGTAGCTGGTACCTTGTGTTCTCTCTGCTCATCCAACGCTGCCATAAACTCCCTAACCCTCTCTGGAAGATGTTTCTCCTTGACGCTGTCTCCAGGAAACATTTCTCTTCTTCTAAACGTTCAGTGTTTGTTGTTGTTGTTTGGCTGCAGCCTTTGACTCCATGGATTCATGGTTTGTGAGGAAGGAGATGTTTTGATGCTACACGGACGTGGTTTTGATTTATGGAAGCTCTAAAATAAATAAAGGCTTCAGTTTGCTAGGGAGGATAAAGATTGGACTCTGGAGCAATGGAAGAAGGTCATGTGGTCTGATGAGTCCAGATTGACCCTGTTCCAGAGTGATGGGGGCATCAGGGTAAGAAGAGAGGCAGATGAAGTGATGCAGCCATCATGCCTAGTGTCTACTGTACAAGCCTGTGCTATGGGGCAGTGCTATGATCTGGGTCTAGGTTCATTAGCTGACTACCTGAATATACTGAATGAGCAGCTTATTCCATCAATGGATCATATTCCAAGATGACAATGTCAGGATTCATGGGGCTCAGATTGTCAAAGAGTGGTTCAGGGAGCATGAGATGGATTGTTCCACCACAGAGTCCAGACCTTAACCCCATTGAGAATCTTTGGGATGAGCTGGAGAAGCTTTGAGCAGTGGTCAGACTCTCCATCATCAATACAATGAATGAAACACTGGATGGAGACAAATCTGGAGACGTTGGAGAAGATTAGAGAAACAATGAGACAGAGGATGAGCTGGAGTCACAGATAAAGGAGGTCCAACGAAATATTAGAGTGTATTTCTTCTTGTCCTCTCGTTGGATGTAAAGGGGTTGGAGCTTATCCCAGCTATCATTGGGCAAAAGTTGGGTTATATGTACAGCTATGACCAGTTTAGAATCACCAATGAACCTAACCATCACGTCTTTGTACGGTGGGAGGAAGCTGGAGAACCTGGAGAGAACCCACGCAGAGAGAACCCTACACCTCAGTAGTACCGGCTACAAACAGGTGGACGTTATTCCCTTGTTCAGGTCCAGGCTTGTTTCTGATCTTTGAGTCCGACATGGAGGTCACTTCCTGTCTGAGACCTTAACAGGCTCCTCTCTCATTGTTTTCAGCGCAGCCTTTATTGCCGCCTGTCACTCAGAGTTAATCCACAGAAAAAAGGATTAAAGTCGAGCCAACCCGGCGCTGCTCCTCACCTTCCTCCCTCCCTCCACTCACCAGCGTCTTTCATTCAGTTCCTCTCATCCACACCGTCTCAGCCGCCTCACCTTTTCTTGGGAGATACTGTATTTTATTTTATTTTTTGACCTTTCTCCACCTCCCCCTGCGTCCTGCTCGACCCTGGATCTCCTTATCGGCGAGGCCTCGGTGGCAGATTCACGTCTAGCTCTTCGAGGGTTATTCCGCTGTGCCTCCGGCGATGACCCCTTCTCCCTCGCCATCACATGTGGACGCCTGCTGTCGGTGAGAGCGCTCGGCCGACGGTTGATAGATGCAAAGAGATGGGAAATCTAAACTGGTCCGTGTGGTTCTTGGTGTTTGACGTTTGGTTTTAACCTTTCGTCCTTTAATCTATGAAAAAAACGGGAACTAAAGACGGAAACAGTCGTCATTTGATTCATATAAAACCAGAAGTTGTTTAATAGGCGTGGATCATTGTGTTCAGCTCTAGATAAACGTGGTTCTTCAGAGAGAGAAACTCAGATGAGCAGATACCTTGAGTCAGAAAGTCTGAAATTAAATCTGAATATTGTTCCAGAGTCTGTTTATAAACAAAAACCTCTGCTTTTGTAAGAGTCAAATATCCAGTTACTCCTCCTTCTGGTTTTTAAATTGATAATAAAATCCACACTCGGTTCCTAAATGCCATTATTAATTCATCTCTCCATCAGCTTTGTGTTTGTCTCTTGTGCTTTTTACACTCGACTCTCTGATATCTATCGAAACCAAACCTGAATAGAGAGGAAGCATCTCTCATATAAAGACAATTAAAGACAACACATGTACAGCTTGAGAGATATTTATAGTTTCCCTTCAGATCTCTTATCAGGTCAAATCTGACTCGATCAATACTCGCCACCCTCCTGAGAGCGAGCGTTGACCCAGACAAGGATCAGGGTTAAAAAAGCTGTGCAAGCTGTGTAAGCTGTAACCGTTGGACAAATGTGCTGCATCAACAAAGCGCAATGAGGACGCGTTGAGTTCACGCGGAATATACTGACGCTGTTTGTTTTTTAGGCTTGTTTATCATTAAAAATACCAAATAGGTTTGATATAGATCTAAAATTAAGGCCTTTTAAAGATAAATACTTAAATGAATGTCTTAAACACATTTCTGTTCATTCGGGTGTTTTATTTATAGACTTCTATGCTAATTAGGTGGGCGGTCCTAACCTCGCCGTAACACAGGATTGGTCACCAGTTCCTCTCAGGGTCCAAGTTGGCCCCGCCCACTTACAAGCTAGCTATGCTAAATTTCTGCTAAAAGTTAGAACCTTAGAAGTACGGAGATGTAAAATATAAAAATTAATAAAATATGAAAGCATCACTTACTTTAGTTTTAATTTAAAATATTTAGTTCTTATTTTTTATGATCTGTTTTATATGTTTATATGTATTAATGTAATAAATTACGCTGATAAACTACAAACTATTAGTTAACAGGACGATAAACCCGGTTAAGACTCTGTCTGAGAGAAAATCTTGTAGTGTGTGACGGGTAAAGACTCTTCAGATCTGGCCAGTGATTCTCAATCGACTCAGATTGAGGCTTTTTTACTCATATTTTATTTATGTTTTATTATTTAGGCCTTAAATGTTGTTGCATGTGAGCAAAACGAGCTGCTGGTTGGCGGCCATGTTTGTTTTGGTACAAGAACACGGAACTTTCTTGTAGGATCTGATGGTCGTCTTACCGCCAGAGCGTCGGTGGTTACTCAGCAAGGTGTTTACTGTAGTGAAGTCAGACTGAAGTGATATTTATGGTCCTGACAAAGACAAACAAACTGTGTCCATGTGTTGTTTGTCTTGTCTCTGAGGCTTTCCTGTGGCTATGACAGCTTAGCTTAGGCGAATAGAGCGTTAGAAGAGAATAAGGAAGTTGATAAAGTTGTAGTGACGATAGAAAGATAAATCTTTGGAGATCTGAATTTGGGTGAAGCTGAAAAGTTAAAATTTTAGGACCAATGGGAGCGTCTGGTTCAACTGACTGATCTAAAACTCAAACAAAGACTCCCTCGATCGTTTACCTGAAGCAAACACCGTCCACCATTTTGGTTCCTATCGCCGGATCCACCGTGATGATAGTTAACCCAGATGGAGCGTTGTTGGAGTGGTTGGCGTCGTTGGCGGTAGCTCCGTTCATGCATTAGCAAAGTATTTTATCCAAGAGGGTTACCTAGGCAACCAGCCGTCAGACTCTAAAGGTCAATGTCATGGCTTTTCATCACGGTACCCATGAGCCGCAGTTAAAATATTTAAGGCTCAGCTGTAGAGTTTTGTTTTCACCTCTGGAATGCACTTAAACGTTTATGAGCTTGTAACGCAGATGTTTCGTAAGACGCCTCTCTAGGTCAGTTTCATTAATGAGCTACAGCTTCCTGCACGTGACTCTGACTGCGTCTGCAGAGCTGCTGAAAACAGGGCAGTTGGTGTTTTGCTAAACAGGAAGTACTCAGACCGCAGTTTTAATTTTCTGTGACGTCAGCGAAGGTTTGAAACACTTCTGTGGTTCTGGCTGAAACAGCTCGGCGTCCACTTCGTCAGACTCTGTTTCACACTGGATGTCTGTGAGCTTCTTACACATTTTCCACGTCCTGTGTGCTCACCTTTTAGTTACAGTATCGATCTGTAATAGCAGCAGTGCTCACGTTAATGGCCCCAAGAGGCCGAGCCATTATTTTATGAAGCCGTCTGCTTTATAAATATACTCAGAGATCACTGCTCTTAGCGACTCGGCTCTCAGCCTCCCTCACCAGCGTCTTTTTAATTTCCACTTCTGGTTTTGACGGGCGGAGCACTCACAACACTTCAAATATAGATCAGGTTACTACGGAGAGGACAGTAAACAGAGCGACCAGACACAACATTATGACCACTGACAGGAGAAGTCAATAACATCTAAAGCATCTTGTTCCAGTTCAGTGTTCTTCTGGGAAACTTCTGGACCTGGCTTCATTCATTGGTGTGGATGTTACTTAGACATGTAGCACCCACCTAGACCAGACCAGGCACCCCCACCTAGACCAGACCAGGCACCCCCACCCCATAGCAATGACACTCCTTGATGGCAGCAGCCATCCCCAGCAGGATGCAGCCACAAAAACACTTTAGGAAGAAGAACAGCACAAGGTGTTGACCTGGCCTCCACATTCACTAGATCCCAAACTGATCCACAGAGGCCCCTCCCCTCAAAGACCCCCCACTAACACCACAGGACACCCTCAAAAGGCCCATGTCCATTCTCTGATGAGACACCACAAAGGAGACCTGCACAATGTTAGGGAGCTGGTCATAATGTTATGCCTGATCGGCGTAAACTACCACAGTTAAATGAATAATAAGGTGATTAACTGATAAAAGGTTAATCGTTTCTTCTTCCAGCTCCTAAAATGTATTTTGCTTTATATGATGACACAGTTTTAGCTGCTGTTTAGATCGACTCTGTGAATTAATTAACTAATCAGTTAATAAAAGCGCAGCCACATAAATGAGTCACGGACCTAATTAATTGGTTCGTTGCACCCTGAAGCACAGATGTGAGTGTAAACACTAATGCACGCCCCTAAAATAGGCGTGGTGTTAAAAATAGTGAGTGTTAGCTGATGGGATTGTGTCCGATCTGACTCTATTCTCAGCCCGGTGACTTGCTTCCTGATTTACTGCCACGGGGCAGTTAATCCCTAATCTCTAAGCAGCTTGTTAACTGGCTGTAACATCTACTCAGTTCTGCACCGTTGACCTTTTTTGGCCGCTGCATTCATGTGTTTGCCCCGATCAAACCCTCCAGGGAGATTACATGAAGCGTGAGTTAAGAATTGTTGGTGCCGTGCCACCAGGAAGTCGTAAAGTCTGCACGAGGCAAAGCATCGCCCCGGGAGGTGCATTTAGGCGCCGCAGTCGTCTGACAGAGATAATATTTATAGAGGACGTCATATTTAACGTCCTCTAAACAATCCTTCAGCATCAAAATACAAAAAGAGACCAAAGTCTACATCATAAGCTGAACCTTGAGACATTACTCAGATGAGACAAATATCAGTCTCTTTACATAAAGACAGGAAAACTGGACAAGCTGTTGCCGTCCACACCAAACGGCCACAGAGCTAAAGTGTTAAATCTACTGCACGCTCAGAGACAAATGTAAAAAAACACAGTTTGTCGCTTCAGGGCGGGTGGATGAACTGTTGTTTTTCTTCCACCTCGCCCTAAATCCACAGACGGTTTGTGTGGAGATTAAACAGATGAGATACATGTTGTTAGTCTGGCTGTACTCAGACCGCACTTGTTTCAACCATCAGATCTTTATTGTCTGTGTCTAGAGGTCACCAGGCTAACGGTTAGCATGTTAAGGTAAAGCTATAATAATAAGATGAGGCCTCAAACATATGTATAAAATCAAGATAAGATCATATAAAGATGTATTGACCTTCCATCCATTTTCATCCATTTCTGAAAAAGTGTTCATTTTCTCTAATTAAGTAAAAGTACGGATACTTGTGTAAAATAATACTCTGGTAAAAGTAAAACTACTGATTCAACTCCTTTACTCAAATAAAAGTAAGAAAGTACAGGCTCTGTAAAGTATAAAATTATTTTGCCATTACTGAAACAGTTCATCCGTTGATAATTCTGCAAAACAACAAAAAAAAATGTTCTAGCATCTGGATCATTTTTAATAATAAATTAACTGTTACGACACATTGTAAACGATGTGTTCCCATAGCATTGCTAACATTGTAAAAAGGCTTCCGAAAAATGTTCAAAATGGTAGCAACAGAAACCACGTCATACCTGAATTTTGTTTTTCAAAAAGCTAACGATAGCAACAGAAACCGCCATACCTAATTTTCTTTTCTTTTATTTGCAGATTAGACCAGTACTTCTCAAACAGTGGGGTCAGGGTGGAACTTTGAGTGTCTTTACTGACGCTTGAATGATTAACAAGCCTCCAGTCACTAGGTGGCAGCAGAGCTCAAACTGATCACTTGGAGGGTACTTTTCTTTATAACTGTAGGCATGTGCATAGATCGTGTTTTTACTAAATATGACGCGATTGATCTAATTCTGGGCTCAGTTTGTCAGTCACCTGTGAATTTCCATCGATTGATAACAAACACCTTCAGCATCAGGTCAACAGGTATCACCAACAGCCCGGTCATTTTGTGAGCACAGTCCATCATCGACGTTCCTTCTCTAGTCCGATGCTCTAGTCCTGTGCGGTCATCATGTTAAGTCTTTTACGTCTTGTCATCCGTGGATGTACGTGTTACGTAACAAAAAATGGTGAAATGAACAAGTTTTGTGGTAGATAATGTTTTATTTAGAGGTTGTGTTTCGGTGCCCCATTCACTCCCATTATATGGAAATACACTGATCTAAATATCGTCTGAACGACTATAAATGACACTAAAGTTATATGAGCGAGTGAAAGTTCCTATTTTATGCCAGAAATAAGGTCCGGGTTGTAAAAACACAGTAGTTCCTCTTTAAGTGGTAAACATGTAAACAGGTATTTTAGACCATTATAACATTAGAGCTGATTTAGACACAAGTCAACATTCACATTATGACATTGGTCAACATTAGGACACTTCTTCTTTGTGGTAGCTAATAAAGCAGGGGTAGACCTCGCAGACCACATTTACAGAAGTTACCCCATGAGGGGTAAATGATTTATTTATTTATTATTTTTGCAACTTGGGGACAGTTGAACAAGTTCTAAACACAAATGTGGCTCATTATCTCCTCAGTAAACCTGATCAGAGCCTGGAAGCTAAGCCAAGTACACAACTACTGCAAATCTTTTACTCTGGAGTCTCTCCCTTTGGAACTGATTCTGCTCCTGCATAGATCTGCCGGGCCAATCAGATCAGTAGGGGGCGGGGCTTAATGTGGTGATGGACAGAAGTTGGAGAAGTGAGATGTTTGTCATCTGTTGTAAAAGATATTAACAGGAAATAACTTTAAAGGACAAACAGTTAATGTCACACACTCCTTTGCTCTGATTGGTTGCAGGACTCCAGATGGAGTCTATGCTGCTGCTGCTGCTTGTTCACATGTTTGCATATAACATATCTGTGTATAAGGTGATATTAGTGGTCACGTTGACCTGGATCACCTCCTCCTCTCCTCCCAGCAGCCCGTTGGTCCGACTTTATCTCCTTATTTAACATCATCAGTCTGAACTCGTCTTACCCCACTTGCCTCCAGCCGAGGACGGAGGCTACATAACGTTATTATTATTATTATTTATTCTCACCACATAACCTCCTCACCTTGCACAGGATGGTTTCACTCACTTTATGACTCAGACCCGGTGGAATTTCCTCAACTTGCAAAACCCCAGAGCAGAGCTTGACACACTTCACAGACTTTCAGCCGTGGGAAGGAAATCTGTTTCATAATGTGTGTGCAACGGATTTGTGGTTGAGTGCGGTGGATGTAAGAGAAGCTGAAATGACGGTGATTTTAACCAGAATGAATATTCATGAGAGGAAACATTAGGGCCGAATCCCCAAGAGATGAAGGTAGATATACGTAGACGCTGGAGGTGTTTGGAGAAGTAAATGAAGTCTGGTTGGACGACGGGGGATGATTGTCTCAGAGAAGGTGGACAGATTGTTTATTGGATGAAAGTAGTGACGGAGAAATTGACGATGGTTGAACAGATCTTCTTTATTAAACGTTGATCTAAGCTTCATTTTAACAAGCTGCTGCTGCTTCACAACATAGACTGTAAAAGAAGTGGACGCCATGACAACTCCTCAAAAGTGAAGCCAAAGCGAGTAGAGCTCCCCCTGGTGTCTGGCTGCAGTATAATACATAAGCCCCGCCTCCTCCGTGTAAGTGGGCGGGACTTGGGCCAAACTAAAACACTAAAATGATCAAGTGTTAATTTTTCTCAGATGTTTCTTTGACTCTTTAAAAACAGGATGTGACATCATGATGATTTATTTTTTGTAACTGGTGGAGGTGGAGCAGAGAACATGTGGGCGGGGCTAACGTGGCTCCACCCTCAGAGCTGATTAAGTCTAAACTAAATTAGTTGCATAAAAACCAGCAATGATTGTTATCTTAGCAACAGAGAGACTACAGCAACTGGTAGAACAGAGGATGTGTTTGATGACAAAAACAATATGAAACTGAATCTAGAAAGTGTTCGTCAAAGGTTTTTGAGGACTTAATAATAATGTAGTTGAACAGAAATGTTATTTCTAGATGAGACACAGTCAACGATCTTTAACAAAAACAGGAAATGTAGTTGCACAAGACCAGTCATGCGAGAGATTACAGATTAGTGGGCAGAGTGTGACGGAGATCCACAGAATACTGAGAGTATCGTTAACTGAACAGCAACTCCGGGCGCCGCCTGTTTTAATTCTGTTAAGGTTTCTGCAGAATTAAGGGGCGTGGCTGCTTTGAGTGACAGCTGGGCGTCCTAAAGCTCCACCTCTTTGACTGGCGAGAAGGCGGCGGTGGCGGCGGCGGCGGCGGTTCTAGATGTAGTGATGGGAGCGTCTCTGTCAGTGGGAGCTGACAGGAAGCAGCTGCTTTTAGAATCATCACGTTAATGTTTGATTAGCACGGTTTCCTACATTCAGGCCGGAGCAGGCTTTCAGACGTGGGGTCATGTTTCTAATCTGCAGCGATAACAGCCGCTGAGGATAAACGACGCACAGAGAGCAGCATTTTTCATGCGTCATGTTTCAGGGCGTCTCTGTGCTGATCTGCATCGTCAGATATTATAACTGGATATTAAATTATACTGTGCAACATGTGAGGATGTGCTGTTAGAGAATTAAAGAGAAATTAGTCAAAATCAGATTTCTCTTTGTATTAGTGTCCTCTTGTAGCCATGTCTCTGAAGTGAACATAGACTGTATATAAACATGGACTACACATCCCCACTTCCTTGCATTGGCCAAACTGATGCTATTTTCCGTTTAAACATTAATAAACATTATATTATTTACCTAAACGGACGAAAACCATCCTCTGGCTTCACGTTAGAGGAGCAGCACATCTATGATGTTGAGTCTGATTATGCATTTTTGTAGATTTTGTCTCTTTTTAATAGTTTTTGTTGTTTTTTTGGTAAATTTAGTGCCTCATTGTCGTCTACTGCCGTATTTTTGTAGTCTTCTATGGTCTCTTTGTATTCTGCCTGTAGGTTTGATTGTTTTGTGTCTTTTTTTCGTGTCTATTTGTCGTCATTTTGTGGATCTGTTTTCACCTTTCACCAGCTCTTTGTTTATTTCTGTAGCTCTGATGTCTTTTAGATGTTTTGTGTAAGTTTGTGGTGGATTTTGCATCTCATCGTAGTAATTTAGTGTCTCTTTTTTGTCCATTAATGTGTCTTTGTAGTATTGTGTGCTTATGTCTTACTGTTTACAGTCATCTGTGGACTCTTTGTTGTCTCTTTCAGTCATTTTGTGTCTCTTAGTTTGAGTGTTTGTCTGTTTACAGCTGTTTGGTTTGGATCTTTGTGGCAGTTTAGCGTCTCTTCGTATCCATTCGTACTCTCCACTATAGTTTGTGGCTTTGTTGTAACGTTGCATGTCTTTATAGTCGTTTTCAGTCATTTTGCATCTCTTAGTGAAGTTTTTGGATCTTTGTGGTCATTTTGTTTTGGCTATTTTTCATAAATGATGCTGCATTTTGTAAATGCAGCATCATGTAGCTGCTGCAGGTGAGACAGCCGACAGTCTGTTGCAAGCCTTCTTCCTGTCTTGCAGCACTCTTATCAGATGTTAAATATCTGTTGTGGCACACTGTGTTAAGCTCTGATGCTGCAGTACAAGAACTGGGAAACACAGACCTGCTCAACAGTCCTGTGGTCGGTTAGGAGGAAGCGTCTCTCTCAAGTAATTTCCTTTCAGTTTGTACGACGTACCGCGCGACCGTGAGATGCTTCACTCAGAGGTAGAGTAGAGGGCTACGCTTCAGTGTCGAGTTTAAATGTCGGTGAGTTTCCTCTGAGAGTGTGATGGTGGACACGCTGACTGTCTCTGTTTCTGTCACAGGGTGTTGGAGCTCCGTGTTCATCGGGGGTCTCAGCCCCCAGCTCAGGGATGTACAAGCTGGAGATCGAGCTGAAGAGAGGAAACAACCTGGCCATCAGAGACCGAGGAGGTGCGGCGCTGTAGTTTGTCTTTTCTTTCTTTGACGTCGTGAGGTCTCTGACGGCTTCATTTGTTTTCAGGCACCAGCGATCCCTACGTCAAGTTCAAGCTGGGAGGCAAAGATGTGTTCAAGAGCAAAACCATCTACAAAAACCTCAACCCGGTGTGGGACGAGAAAGTGACGTTAGTAACAGACACTCTGAGCGAGCCGCTGTATGTGAAGGTAAAAACGGGAACAAACACTCAGGAAACTTGTTAATGAGCGTCAGAGTCAGTGGAGGCTTTTTGTTTCTGCTGCAGGTGTTCGACTACGACTTCTGCCGCCAGGATGACTTCATGGGTTCAGCGTTTCTCGACCTGGATTCTCTGGAGCAGCAGAGGTCTGTCACATGTCCACGGCCACGTTTGGACTCATACGTTTGTCTCTTTTATAAACAAAACTGTCACATTACAACATTGTTGCCTTAGCACTAAGTGTGACTAGAAAGGTCGAATGGCAGTAACAGGTGTTAAATCTTCAAAGAATAAAACTTCCTGTGGTTGTTGTGAGTCTATTTGTAGCTTAAACACTTTGTGTTGTGTATCTTAAGGTTGTTTTGTGTCTCTGTAGTTGTTTCATGTCTCTTTGTGATTGTTTTGTGTCTCTTTGTAGTTGTGTTATCACTTTGCTTGTGTTATGTCTTTCTGTATTTGTATAGTTTGCATGTTGTTGGCTTGTGTGTGTCTCTGTGTCTTTTGTTTGTCTTGTTCTGTAGTTGTTTTGTGCGTCTTTGTAGTTGTATTGTAACTTCCGATGCCAGTTTGGACCCTTTCGTAGTCGCTGTGTGTCTTTTTGTTGAAGACATCTGTGACCAGCAGGTCCAACATGTGTTACAGGACGATCCCTGTGACGCTGGAGCTGCAGGATCCGCAGTGTCCCGACCAGGACCTCGGTACTCTGGAGCTGGCCGTCAATCTGACGCCTAAAGAAAGTCCCATCGATGAGCGACGGGACTCGGTACGTCTGGCACAAACTGAAAAGGCTGAGAGTCAATGTTTTAGTAGATGATTCATGTTTTAATTTATCACACACACATGTAGTAATAATATGAAATAATAATCCTCATTTATACATTTAAATATCCTGACATGTCCCTGAACGCAACATATTTATAGTGAAATTAAATGAAGAATCATGTTTATATTTATTTATGTATAGATGTTATTTATTTTTTATTATTTTACATTGTTTTAAAGATTTTAAGCATATTTCTGAAGAATTAATCATAAAATAAAATTCCAAAAAATAAAATTAATAGATAAATAAATTAATAAATTTATAACAAAAAATATAAAATATATAACAAATCTATATAAATTAATTATTTGATCAAATTAAAATTAGATGATCAAAATCAAATAATGAATCATCTATATACTTACTAAATAAAGTACCTTTACAGCTCTGCAGGTGTTTGGTATAAAAACACAGACTTTTATGAGGCTGTGGTAAAGAGTGGTGTTTGTGTTTCCTGCAGCAGAGCGAGGTTAAGACGTATCGCTGGAAGCCTTATGTGGATAAAGTGAGTGTAGCGGTGATTAGTGGCTCCTTGTAGCTCCACCTCCCGTTCTAGTGCAGAGCCCTGTCAGCCTCATTAGGTAATAATTAGTGAAACCGCCCTTTAACTCATGACTCTGCTCTCTGGGATATGAGCGCCTCGTCTTTCTTCATCTCTGAATCAAATCATTTCTGATCTTCTCACAGTAGAAACGGTGCAAATTAAATAAAGGTTATTTCTTTACATGTTGCACATATAGAAGTGCTTTCCATGTAAATGAGCAGCTGTTTGCCTTTTCTTTACTTAAGTTTCACTTCAATATTTGCTCTGTTTGCTCCCGTTTTGGTCTCCTCCTTCTCCTGAGGGACATATTTTTAGATCCTCTGGACACATGCAGGTGCAGGTTGTGGACGTTTGTTAATCTCTTTTCTTCGACACCAAAATTCAAGTTTACAAATCTGCTGTCTCATATTTATTGGTCTGGAACAAGCCGGACTTATTTTTATAAAGCTGAAATATCCTGGACTTATTTTGGTCCGCTGAGGTGTAATCACTGTTTCTGTCCTCGGTCAAGCATCAGAGGGCAGCTTCCAGCATCCTCAATCCGTCCCGCTCATGTTTTATTCAGCATATGAATTAATAATAAGTCTTAGCCACAGTGATAAATGGCGGCAGCAAAGAGAGATGGAGGTGAATAAATATGAGGCAGAAAAAAAACTGAAATCAGATCAGAAGCTCAATAAAACTTAAAAAAGCGCTTTGGTTTTTGGAGATTAATTGAAGCGACCCCTCTCCCTTCCCTCCATCCTTTGCTTTAGCTCCTTGTCGTCAGAGACACAGGCGTCCTATAGCTCCCACTAGTGGCTTAAAGTGATTTCATCTGTTCTTTAATATAAATACAGTTATAGTAGTTTCATTTTAAATAATGTATTTTAATGTATATTTAGACCATGCTGCTCAGGAGGTCCTGGAAACGATCCACTAAGGTAAATCATCATCATCATCATCACCATCATCATCATCACCACCTGTGTGTACAGCTTTACTGTCCTGGTGTCTGTGTTTGTAGTTGGACATGTTTGGTTCAGGTCATTCCTGGTTTGTATGGACATGTGTCATTTCTTATCAGAATCTGAGTCTGGGTTTAGATTAGAGAAATTAGAGATTAAAATTAAACTTCTGCATCAGCTGGACAATCCTCCAACCAATCAGACGTTTAGTTGTTCTCTCGTACTCATCTGTCCATCACATAGACAGGATAAAGATGGACAGCTCCTCTGAAGTGTAGAGCTCCCCCTGGTGGCTGGCTGCAGTATAGGTCATATAAGCTCCACCTCCTCCATGTTAGTGGGCGGGGCTAAAACACTAAAATACACTTCAATTTGGTTAGTGTCATTTAAGGTTGTTAATATAATGTTGACGAATGTTCAGGTGTCAATCTTTTTGGACAAGTTTCGTTTTAGTTATTTATTGAAACAGGATGTGACATAATGGCGGCCACCAGTTGCCATGCCAACCACATGTAAAATAAATAAATAAATAAACTAGTCCAGTGTCTAATCATCATGTCCTTGTAGCAGGTGGAGGTAGAGCAGAGCGTAGTATTTATTAAACTAAAACATGAGTGAGTCTGGAGTCAGGAAGAGTGGGCGGGGCATCAGTATCACGGCTCCACGTGGCTCCGCCCCCTCAGACCGTACTGATCAGACTCTGGATCCAAACTCACAAGATGGCGCCGCCCGTATCCCCGGGAACATAGAGTCAGTTTGACCAATGAGAGGAGACGTGGTGTCCATGTTTTATACAGTCTATGCTCCATCATCACATTAAGCCCCGCCCACAACCACTTCCAGGTCCGATCATTGCCATCCACCAGCTGAAGTCAGGACTCTGTTCTTCAAACTGTTGTCAGGATAAACTGGGTGTCACTTCTTATTCGCTGATTTGATGGTGGTGTGGAGGTTAGCACTGATGCCTCACAGCTGGAAGGTTCTGGGTTCTAATCCTAGTGGAGTTTGTATGTTCTCCCTGTGTCTGCGTGGGTTCTCTCTGGGTACTCCAGCTCTGGCCTCATAGCATTCAGGAGCCTTCACTTAAATCTGTATGTGGCAGCCTTTATTTATAATTTCACATTTCTATATTTATGTAGAAAAGAGTCCTGGCTGTCGCCCGTTCTCCTGTCATGTGATGAATAAACCTCTGTGTTTGTGTGGCCAGCAACAGCAGTCAGTGCGACTCTCCGAGGTGCACCGGAAGTCCCAGCTGTGGAGGGGCATCGTCAGCATCGCGCTGATCGAAGGTCGGAACTTCATCGCCACCGACTCCAACGGTCTGAGCGACCCCTACGTCAAGTTCAGGCTGGGACCCCAGAAATACAAGAGCAAGGTGGGACGTCGGGCGGTGTGGACCACTGAGGAGACACGTTGATGTTTGGCTGAGGCGGATGTCTGAATGTTTGTGTTGGTGCAGGTGGTGCAGAAGACCCTGAACCCTCAGTGGAGGGAGCAGTTTGACCTGCACATGTATGAGGAGGCTGGAGGGATGCTGGAGATCAGCGTGTGGGACAAAGACACCACCAGAAAGGACGACTTCATGGGACGGTCAGTGGCTCTTTGGGTGGTGTCAGAGACCTGTTGTTTGCAGCGCCCTCTGGTGGGTGACATCTACAGTTTAGATGTGCACCAGAAACGTTTTTTACCGTGCTTCTACAGCTTCTAACAACGAGTTCAATTAAAAGTTGAGCAATATATGAGTTGCAACAACTACCTACCACGGGATCAGAACCATCAACAGCTGCTTTATGAGCTTTCAGACCTGGAGAACAAAGACTTCTAGAACATCAGATGTCCCAGAGACTTTGGTTGTGATTAAATGTGTGTTGCGTTTGTGCTCCAGATGCCAGCTGGACCTCTCCACCCTGTCCAGGGAGAAGACCCATCACATGGAGCTTCCTCTGGAGGAGGCCCAGGGCGTCCTGGTGCTGCTGGTCACGCTGACGGCCTCGGCCTCCGTCTCCATCGCAGATCTGTCCGTCACGCCGCTGGACGACCCTCAGGAGCGCAGGGAGATCCACAAACGATACGTGAGCAGCACTCACAGATTTGGTTTATTTATTTGGGTTAAATGTTGATTCCTGCTTCAGTGTTTCTGCTCACGTTCCTTCTCCAGGGTGTGAAGAAGTCCTTCTCTCACGTCAAAGACGTGGGCATGGTGCAGGTGAAGGTGCTGAGGGCGGAGGGACTCATGGCTGCAGACGTAACCGGTAAGAAACATCTGGAGAACACAACAACTTCTCTGCTGCCTACAGATGTTTAACTTTAATCACGTGTTTGGTGTTTTTAGGTAAAAGTGATCCTTTCTGTGTTCTGGAGCTGAACAACGACAGACTGCAGACGCACACTGTTTACAAGAATCTCAACCCAGAGTGGAACAAAGCCTTCACCTTGTGAGTTCACCTCAGTGTCCTTGTTGTTGTTGTTGTTAGCTAATTGCTAAAATGAAGCTCAAAGGTCCCACAGAAGATCCATCAGCATGACTCAGCAGAGGCTAGCTCTACACTCTTAACTTCCTAGCCTCCAAGCTAATAGTAGCTCTTCCTAGCGTCATAGCCTGTGAGCTAACAGTTACTCTTCCTAGCTTCCTAGCATCACAGCTATTAGTAGCTTTTAAAAGCTTCCTAGCATCCTGGCTAATTTCAGCCCCTCCTAGCTTCCCAAGCCTTCTAGCTAATAGTTGCTCTTCCTAGCTTCATAGCCTCGTAGCTAATTTTCAATTAAGCTTCCAAGCCTCCCAACTAACAGTTATTCTTCCTAGCTTCCTAGCCTTGTTATTTTAATGTCATTCAGTGAAGTGAAGTGTCTAAATCAGACGTGAAGTGAACACCACTCATCGTTTCTTTTCTTCCTTCTCTTCAGTAATGTGAAAGACATTCACTCGGTGCTGGAGGTGACGGTGTTTGACGAGGACCGAGACAGGAGCGCAGACTTCCTGGGAAAAGTGGCCATTCCTTTATTAAATGTGAGCAGAATGAACGAATGAATGGATGAATGTCTTGAAAACACTAAAGACGTTTAGCTAAGTGTTGGGACTTAGACATTGAATGTTGATGCTTTATTTGATGCAAAGACGATGCAAGAACTGTGACATTTCAGTGTTGCCACAAGTTACGAAAGAGAGGAAAACACTCAGAGAGCTTCCTCAAAAAGAGGAAAGATGAGACGGATGTTGAAATACCAGGATCTAACCCGTCCCGTTTGTCCACCAGGTGCGTAACGGCGAGCAGAAGCGCTACATGCTGAAGAATAAGTGTCTGACGGGTCTGACCAAAGGAGCCATCTACCTGGAGATCGACGTCATCTACAACACGGTGAGCGTCCCGTTGTGTCTCTGTGGGCTCAGCCTGACCTACCTGAAGCAGAAGAACACATGTAAACACAGGAAACGGATTGATATGTTGTTCTAATGTTTGTTTGTTCAGGTTAAAGCAGCTTTGAGGACGGTGAAGCCTGCAGAGCAGAAATACATCGAGGAGGAACCCAAAGTCTCCAAACAGGTATCTGCTTTGACTTCCTGCCACGTCAGCTTGTTCGGGTTAAACTCCGGTTCTGATGATTTGATTTTTATTTCCGCCTCGTGAAGCTGCTGCAGCAGAACTTCAACCGAGTGAAGCGATGCATCATGGTCCTGATCAGCTACGGCGCCTACATCAAAAGCTGCTTCGAGTGGGAGTCGGCCCAGAGGAGCATCATTGCCTTCGTGGTACGAGCGGCTCCGGTTCATAAATAAACATGTCGTCTTGTGTTGTTGCTGAGCGTCTCTTCCTCCTCCCATCGTCAGCTCTTCGTGGTGGTGGTGTGGAACTTCGAGCTCTACATGCTGCCGCTGGCTCTGGTGCTGCTGCTCATCTGGAACTACTTCTTCTGCAAGGAATCAGCTGATGTGGTGAGAAAACGTCAACACGGCCTCTGTGAACGTCTCTAGACTCTTGACTGACGGTGGTTTCTGTTTCTGCTGCAGTCCATGGAGACCATGTTTGACTGGGAAGACGACGAAGATGATAAAGACGACAAGGTAGAGTCTCCAGGATGGGGGCGGGGCATCGCTACTGACTTCTTGAATCAGTTCTTTCCATCAGTTTGGAGATATCATCGGTTGTGGAAGAACATTTCTGTCTAGCGAGATTATTTCCCCAGACATATTCAGGTCACCGTGACGCCTTCATGAATATTAAAGCTGCAGTGTTTAGCTTCCTCTGCCCCCTACAGGCAGTGAGAGGAATTACAAAAAACATTGCTTTCTCTTCTTTCCTTTGTAGTCTAAACTTTTCATAAACAACCTCACTGGTGGAGATGATGAACTCATAGAACCCTGGTTATACTAGTAACCCTCATTTTCCTCCATATTTACTGTTGCCGTAGCGTTCGTTACTATGGTTACATGTAAAGATTCTCTACAGAGACTCTAGATTTTTAACTTGGGGAGATGATGCATAGTTTAGAACAAGCTGCTCTCTATCTTTTAGTTTTACAAATAAAGGATGATAAGCAGCTATGTGACAGTATCTCTGGTCTGATGGTGGATCAGGATCAGGATCAGGATCAGGATCTGGTCTCTCTGTAAACGTGTCTTTGTCGTTGGTCAGGACTCGGAGCACATGGGCTTCATGGACAGACTGTACGCCATCCAGGAAGTGTTCGTGAGCGTTCAGAGTGCCCTGGACGACGTGGCGTCGTTTGGAGAGAGGATGAAGAAGTAGGCGTCGCTAACGTCCTTCACGTTCTTCTAATTCTATTACGTTTTGTTTTTTAAATATTTAATGTTGTTGTTCTCTGTTTGTGCAGCACCATGAACTGGACCGTGCCTTTTCTGAGCTGGTTGGCGATCACTGCCTTATGTTTGGCCACCTTCCTCCTCTACCTCATTCCCCTCAGATACCTCATACTAGCATGGGGTAAGACCTGGGAGAAGGATGGATGGATGGATGGATGGATGGATGGATGGATGGATGGATGGATGGATGGATGGATGGATGTGATGCTGATGAAGTGATCTTTGTTTCCTGCAGGTGTGAATAAATTCACCAAGAAGCTTCGTAATCCGTACTTGATCGACAACAACGAGCTCCTGGACTTCCTCTCCAGAGTTCCCTCGGACTATCAAGTGGTGAGTAACTTCACAGGAACCTAGCATAACAGCTAGGGAGCTAGGAAGAGCTAATGTTAGCTAGGAGGCTTGGAAGCTAGGAATAGCTACTGTTAGCTGGGAGGCTAGGAATAGCTACTGTTAGCTGGGAGGCTAGGAAGCTATGATTTCTGTGAACGTCTCCAGAGACTAATCCAGGTCCTGGTTGCGTTGGTGCAGATGCAGTATCGGGAGCTGAAGCCTGACCCCGGTCCAAGTCCCAGCAAACGCAGCAAGAAGACGAACCAGAGCTAGCTGCACACGTTTGAACTGTGAACACTGTAAAACTTTCTTATTTATATATATTTATTGTACATTCTGATTATTATTATGATGATGATGAAAAGTCGGGGTGATGTTTGTTTTTTTTTGGTTTCTGTGGAAGGACACAGATTTATTTTCTAAACCTTGTAAAGTAAAAAAACAAAGAGCTGTTTTTTAATCCCTTTTATTTCTGGTGTTGACGATGACTGTGATGAATGTTCATGTGTTATAAAGCGTCTGCATGTAGCTGCACGGGACCCACGCATTCACTGCTTCCTTATTTCCTCTGTGTCTTGGAGCTGCATGGAGTTTCCCTTCCGACCAATCACAGCCCTGCATGCTGTCACTCAACCCTTTCTGTAAAAACAAGCGTTACCATGGCGATTCAAGCTAACAGCTAACAGAGCTCGCGCCAAATCTTTTAGAGTTTAACCGAAGGTCGAGGCCTGGAATCATTATGTTTATTAGTTATTCATTTTTTAACGTCTTTTATTTCTTTGTCCTGACATTTTTTAAATTATTTTCTCTTTTGAATATTATTAAGGACGAGGTAACTACTTTAAATGATGAGTTTATAAAATATATATACATATATAAAAATATATATTAAAAAAAAAAAAGAAAAAATTTCAGAGTCCAGGTAGATTTATATGGAGCCAAAAAATAAATAAATAAAAAACATTTAAATTGAAAACTCAAATTTTGAACTCAAACTAAAAGTAAATGTAGTTTAAAAGTTTTTTTCACTCTAAAAATATTTTTTTTTCAGTTTCAGATTTGAACGTAAAAAATAATCTGAATCTGAAAACACAAAATCTTCAGCTGAATATAATATAATATTATATAATGAAAGTGGAAAAATTAAAATAAATTCAAAAAAATATTTTTTAAATTTGGATTTTTAACATCAGAATCTGAAATAAATAAATAAATAAAATCTGAATATTTATTTTATTGGCTGATTGTGGGAAGGTTTGGTTTAGTCCATCGTCTGAGGATAAAACTAACGATATTAGTTTAACAGAATAAATATTCATATTGCGAGTTTGAACTTGAAATGACTTTTAGTTTGAGTTCAAAGTTCAAATTTTTTAGTTTTTGAGTTTTTAGTTTCATTTTTTATTTCTTTAATTTTGCAGTGAATGAAACTTTAGGCTCAGATTTATCTCTTTAGATTTATCTCCTGCAAAAATGTTTATTCTTGTAGAAAAACATCGGTTGATCCAAACCTTCCTGCTGCAGACTGGTTTCATTAACAAATAATTAATAGTTTTCTGCTTCATATAACGTTTCAGAGTAATGTGGAGGAATAAAACATTGAAAGATAAAACTGGTTCAGGTCTGAGGAATGATGGTTGGATGAATGTATAAAGATATATGACGTATGAACGATTTAAAAAGCCTTAATGAAAACAAGTTTAACAGCTTCATTAAATCTACACGCTGTCATTTAGAGGATCTACTGTTTCTAATCTAATGTTTAAGTGGCCAGTTAATTACACTATATTACCAAAAGTATTCGCTCACCTGCCTTTACTCATTCTATGAACTGAAGTGCCATCCCATTCCTAACTCATAGAATTCAATATGATGTCGGTCCACCTTTTGCAGCTATTACAGCTTCAACTCTTCTGGGAAGACTGTCCACAAGGTTGAGGAGAGTGTTTATAGGAATTTTTGACCATTCTTCCAAAAGCGCATTGGTGAGGTCACACACTGATGTTGGTCGAGAAGGCCTGGCTCTCAGTCTCCGCTCTAATTCATCCCAAAGGTGTTCTATCGGGTTCAGGTCAGGACTCTGTGCAGGCCAGTCAAGTTCATCCACACCAGACTCTGTCATCCACGTCTTTATGGACCTTGCTTTGTGCACTGGTGCACAGTCATGTTGGAAGAGGAAGGGGCCCGCTCCAAACTGTTCCCACAAGGTTGGGAGCATGGAATTGTCCAAAATGTTTTGGTATCCTGAAGCATTCAATGTTCCTTTCACTGGAACTAAGGGGCCAAGCCCAGCTCCTGAAAAACAACCCCATACCATAATTCCTCCTCCACCAAATTTCACAGTTGGCACAATGCAATCTGAAATGTACCGTTCTCCTGGCAACCTCCAAACCCAGACTCGTCCATCAGATTGCCAGATGGAAAAGCGTGATTCATCACTCCAGAGAACGCGTCTCCACTGCTCTAGAGGCCAGTGGCGGCGTGCTTTACACCATTGCATCCGACGCCTTGCATTGCACTTGGTGATGTGTGGCTTGGCTGCAGCTGCTCGGCCATGGAAACCCATTCCATGAAGCTCTCTGCGTACTGTA
>SRSE01000535.1:0-76279 GCA_005024645.1 Planiliza haematocheilus
AATCCAGATGTTACCAGACTCAGATTAAATTATAAAAAGATCCAAAACACACTGATTGGGTTTTTAAAAAAGAAGTCTGAGGACAGAAGATCTGGACAAAAGCAAAGACACATGAAAGATGAGAAACTAGATGAGAAGATGGAGGAGACGCCACAAAGCAATGAAAACATTCATTTAGAGAAAATCTCTCTGTGATTCAGGAGCTGCTCGGTAGCCAGCTCTGGTTTGGACTCTTCTTTGGATGAAACTCCTGAGTGATCAGATTAAACTTCTCCAAGCAGTGATGATGAGGGACGGTCCCAGAAACTGGATCTGATTGACACTAATCACTGGCTGCAGCTTTACTCCTGTGATTTTATTCTTTAAAACGTTAGTAAACGTTCCACCGTTACCAGCTAAAAGCAGCGGAGCCAGACACGATGTCTGCAAACAGAACCATAAACAGAGACTATCTGGTAACACAGCTCCTGGTAAACCTTCAGAGCGGTCCACTGTACCATCCCATAGTTTTATTGTCACCACAGCCGTCGGTGTCCTGCTGCAGAGCAGCTGAATGTCCGTCCACTGACAGTTTCACCTGATATGTGTTGGTGGAAGATGAGTCTTTGCATCAGATTCTGTTGACGTCAAGTGTTTTAGCTCAGAACTGCAAACGTCTGACTCCTCACATCCCAGGATGAATGAAGGACTGATCGTTGTTATTAACAGAAACTCATGGATAGAAATATAAAATGGACTTTCATATAATTATTATCTAATACTGACCAATAGTAGCTGGTTTCATCTGAAGCATCACAGGCTCCATTAACATCCTGGTCAATACAATAACAACTGGCCTTTAATTAATTATTATTATCATTAATCTTCTTTAATCATCTTTAATTATCTTTAATTATCATTAACTATCATTAATTATCTTAATTATCATTAACTATCATTAATTATCTTAATTATCTTTAATTATCTTAATTATCAAGATTTAACAACAAAATGAAAAGTCTCTCACTGAAAAGCAAACACTGACTAAGTCCATCCTTCCTTCCTTCCTTCCTTCCTTCCTTCCTTCCTTCCTTCCTTTCCTTCCTTCCTGATCCGACTTCTTCCTCCCGGCATCCTCCCTTCCTTCCTTCCTTCCTCTTCCTCCTTCTTCCTCCTCTTTCTTCCTTCTTCTTCCTTCTCCTTCCTTCCTCCTTCCTCCTTCTTCCTTTTCCTTCTTTCTCCTCTTTCTTCCTTCTTTCTCCTCTTTCTTCCTTCTTCTTCTTCCTTCTTCCTTCTTCCTTCTTCCTCCTTCCTTCCTTCCTTCCTTCCTTCCTTCTTCTTCCTTCCTCCTTCTTTCTCTTCCTCCTTCCTTCCTTCTCCTCCACCTTATTCCTTCCTTCCTTCTCCTTCCTTCCTTCCTCTCTCCTCCTTCCTCCTTCCTTCCTTTCCTTCCTCTCTTCCTTCCTTCCTCTCTCCTCCTTCCTTCCTCTCTCCTCCTTCCTTCCTCTCTCCTTCCTTCCTCTCTCTTCCTTCCTTCCTCTCTCCTCCTTCCTTCCTCTCTCTTCCTTCCTTCCTCTCTCTTCCTTCCTTCCTTCCTTCCATCCTAAATAAATCAGACGTTCTCATGTGAGAGTGTTTCCATCTGGTTCCTAAATGTGGATCATGTCTCCAAGTCACCAAGCAGCTGTTGATGGTTCTGATCCAGTGGTAGGTAGAGATCCATTAATATTCTACTGACCACATGATGGCGCTGCTGCTCATTTACAGACACACACACTGAGATCACATCTACAGAGCTGGCTGGGGACGCATGTGGAGACACATTTACATTAAGACCAGGTGGATGGACAGGTGAGACCAGGTGGATGGACAGGTGAGAGCAGGTGAGAGCAGGTGTGATGCCGTAGCGTCCTGGTTGGATCAATACTCTGATTAGAACGTGTCTCAGTTTATCGTCGGGTTCAATGAATCGTGTTCTTCACGGCTTCATTCAAGTTTCTCTTCCAAACTCCACAAACTCGTCGTCCTCCGTCGTGATGAATATTACATCCCTCGTCTCCCTGTTCCCGACATCTGAAGTGGGCGAGGTTTAAAACATATTCACACACAAACACACACACATTCACACACTCGCTCTCTCGCAGTCAGCAGCTCAGTTGTTGCGGGTTACTCGGAGCGACAGCCTGGAGAGAGTTGTACAGCAGAACTGAGCTGTGATTGGCTGAGAGGGCAGAAGTGAACAGGACGTCCCAGCCTAGTTTCCACAGAGAGAGAGGGAGGGATGCTCTGTGTGCCTTCGTACAAGCGTTTTTGTGTATGCACGTTTTCCACCGTAATTGCTCGGCTGTGTGTCTTTTAGTGTGTGGGTTTTTTGTTGCTCCCTGTCCCCACTTAACCTCAGCCGGGTCTGGGGGCCAACTGGGTTATGTAAAGCCTCCCGCTCTGTCCGACTCACCAGCCAGAAGCCTGAACTCCAGCTCTGTGGGGGCGGGGGGAAGGAGGGCGCTGATTTAAAAGAAGAAACATGTTGTCCTACAGAGAAAGGAACATTTATCGTATTGAGACTGACCTCGTTATCAGGAAAATGTCTCCGCTCAGCTGTGCATTTGCAGATTTGAGCTGAGGTCGCAGTCGTACGGGCAGGCATGTGTTAGCGGTGCAGACAGACGTCCTTTATGCAAACGCCTTCAGGTGGTTCAGCTTCACCTGAGGAGGCGTTGGTTTTATTATTTAAAGCTTAACTTGTAGTAGATGAAGTAGAGGAAGCCTTATACAATATAATTATAATAATAATGATGATGATGATCATTTCTTAAGCACCTTTCACATCAATATTACAAAATGCTTGACATTTTTTTTTAAAAACATGTGAATAATATAACATAAATAATTAAAATGTAATTAAAACTAATAAAAAATATCAAGAGACAGAACAACAGAGTTACATATTCAATAGCATTTAAATTTCATTAATTTTTAATTAACTCAGCGGTGAAAAACAAAATGATTCGGTTCATATAACTGTCCGTCAACGACGACACGAATAAATCTAGAGTCTGTTTAACCGACTTATCGATTGATCATCAATAAACGGCTCCATTCAAACATCTTCCATCTCACTCTGCAGAGAAACTAAACGTACGACCAGACTGGACCAGCAAACAATACGCAGAGAAATCAAACTTAACCGACTCATAACCGCTGCTCGTGGATCCCTGATTAACCGAGTCAGCAGCCACTCACTCGGCCGCAGAGAAACCAAACTTAACCGACTCTTACACGACTAATCAAGAGAGACAAGAGCCAGTTAATCTGCTCACTCACCACCAAGTTAGAGACAACATCGGTCTGACTCATGTCTGACTGAAAATAACCAGAATATTAACAAACTGGTAACGTGATCTTTTTATCTATAATTTCCTCTCGTGCTGTCGCTCTCATATTCTCCTTTCACTCCACGCCGTTCGGTTCTGTTGTTGTTGTTGTCTTAGCTGGGCTGTGATAGGTCGAGAGGCTAAAGCCTACATCCCCCAGAATGACTTGCAGTTGTGGCTCGGGGTTTTCTTCCTATTTTTCTCTAACGGAGTTCTCGTGAAATTATCAAATATTCTATCAAACGTATTTTCTCTTGATATCGACCACGTGTTTATCGCGATATATATCGTTATGGTTTTATCACCCAGCTCTACGAGCAATGAGAAGCATATTGTGGGATTCAGTCCTTGAGTATTTAACTTAGAGTTTGGTATCGCTGCTAAAACCCAGAGGCATTTATATATTTAATATTTTTATTAGGACTGTCAGTAGATTAAAATGTTTAATTGCGATTAATCGCACGATTAATCGCACAAAACCATAATGCTATTTATTTCCCGAATTCATTCAATTCCAATTCACAAGGCTTCAACTGGATTCATATAGAGATAAACACTTAGAGATAAACAGGTGGTTGGCGATTAATCATGATATTGCACAATTAATCCATTTAGAGAGATAGATAAGTTGCTTGCTAGACTAATAAACCATGAATAAAACGTCAGACTCTACAGACAGTTGCCTCTAGTTACATATTTACTGCATAAATCATGTGTTTTTTGCGGCTCTTCCACAAAGTTTCTGCAGCCATCACCTTACCCTCCACGTTAATTCAGTCGGTTTGAAGACGTTTGTGTTCATCATCAGGTTCGGTCTGGAGCGACAGTGTTTGTTTTATCCCCTCGGCTGTAATCCGGCGCTCTCTGTCTGGATGAACACAAACACACAAGGTCACATTTCAAATTATTTCAATGCATCAGCAGGGATTACGGGAACGCTGGGATGTTCATCCTCAACTCTCTGTTCTTTCATTTGTTCTTTCTTGTTTCTGGCATCATTATGTTCTTGGTTCTCTTTCCGTTCCAGTGGATTGAGGAAGTCATAGTTTGGCGGTTTGATTTGTGCCATCGCACTCACACTGAATTATTGAACTGAAAGAGTCTACAGATGTTTTATATTTTATCGCTCATCTCTCAGTTTTTAGATGAATTAAGAGCAACACAAACATTTTTACTTCCCCCGGTGGCTCTTCATGTTGTGACTCATTGCTGAGCTGCAGGCTTTGGGTTTGATATGAACACACGGCGTCCTGCAGTGAATCACAACATGTTCTCATGTATCCCACTAACATCACTGCTGCTGTCATCCCCGTCCCAGCAGTCCTTCCATTATTCACCGCTGCAGGATCTGTCTCTGCTGTCCACTTCACAAGACTCGCGCTTAAACCCGACCGTGGCAACATCACAGGAACTGATTTCCTAAATTACTAAATGAGGTTTTCATAATTGATAACCTTTGATAGTCCTGTTTACAGATCTCCTGCTGCTTGCTTCCTGTGGTGAGACGCTCTGATTGACACGTCTGACATTAATTATATGTTGACATCCATGTCACTGTCGTGTTTGGAACATTATCTGGTGACAAACACCTCACGGCACCGAGCGCTCCGCTTCATGTTTGTGACAGTGCTCCATGCCGTCGACTGAGGCGGCTTCAGAGCGCCGGCTTTTGACGTATCGGAAATTCAATCTGACACTCAGCGCGGGGTCGATCCGCCAGGAGATGCATTCATTGACCCGTTAATCTCTTCCTGGAACTCCAGGCCCGGCGTACAGGCTCGCCTCACTTTGGGTTTTTTGGGGGGGAATCGGGTGAACGTTTGAGAGCAGCTGCAGATGTTTAATCTACACGGCACAGTCGAGTCATCAGTCACACCTCAGCTCAGTGATGCACCATGATTTATGCATTTCTGCACAAAAATGATTCAGAACATCCTGAAAGTTGACAAAGAAACACAAATATTATTCGTGTGCATTCAGTTAAATGCTCTGAGATGTTGGTGGGTTTCCTCACATCAACTGCTGCTTCAGGTCCAACAACAACATTTCTCTTGGATTAAGGTCAGGACTTTGACTTGGCCGTTCCTAAACATTCATCTGGTTCTTCTTTAACCGTTCTGACGTAGAACCACTTGTGTTCTTGGTTCTCCTTGTCTTGCTGCATGACCCAGTTTCTCTTCACATTCAGCTCATGGACAGATGTCCTGACATTTTCTTTTAGAGTTCATTGGTCCATCAATGAGGACAAGGCGTCCTGGTCCAGATGCAGCAGAACAGGCCCAAACCAGGACATTAGCTTCACCCCCATGTTTGATGGAGGGATGAGGTTCTGATGCTTCATCTCATTTAAACCAAACTATTCTACTTTGGTCTCATCTGTCCACTAAACATTGTCCCAGTAGTCTTCTGTCTTGTCCACATGATGTTTAGAAATGTTCTTCTTGGAGAGCAGTGTCTTTGTCCATCACACCATGGTTGTTCAGTGGATTCATCAACATTACCATCAGCCAATGAGAGAGAGGCCTTTAGCTGCTTAGAAGTTCCCCTGGGTTCCTCTGGTTCCTCTCAGACTATCATGGAGTGATCTTTGTTGGTGGACCACTCCTGTCGTCTTCAATCTGTCTGACTGTGGATTATTTGTGGCTTCCAAACTCTTTAGAGATGCTTCTGGAACCTTTTCCAGCCTGATGAGCAACAACAACTCTTTCTCTGAGCTCTGAGACAAAGCTCCTTTGTCCACAAACATCAGACTGAGACAATGAAACTAAACCAGGACCTGAACCACACCTGAGTCTCATTACTCCTCTCTGATATGTAATATTGGCTCATTTAGTCTCATATCTCTGCTTCATGTGTTCATTGGGTCTTTGTCGACTTTCAGGACTTGAACTCTGAACATCTGTTGATGTTTTGCTTCATTTTTATGCAGAAATATAAAAAATGGTGAAAGACGTACAAACTTATATAACTTATATGTAAAAGCTAAATTATATTGACCGACGTTGATGAGGGTCAGAACTTTTTAAAGGCGCTGTGCATCAAACATCTGTTGAAAGAAAGCTAGATGATTTAGTTTGGTCTCTGTTGTTTCCGTTGATGCCGTTTCTCTGATTTAAATCGACCATAACTTTGACTTTCAGGATTAAAATGTAATTTTCTTGTGTCACAGCATAAAATGGTGACGACCAATGACGGGATGAACTCAGCTGTACAGGCTGTTCTTATATCTACAGACATAAGTCGCTTTAGTTTGATCCAGAACATTTTATCTGTACCGAACATCATTTTAAAACATCTATACTGATGTGTGTCCTCGTGTGATCTCCTTCAATTAAACCAACAGCGGCTGAGTCCTTTTGATTGAATCTCAGAGCTTTTACATCATTTCATCCACCGCAGAGTTTGATGGATACGATAAAGACAGTCAAGTAAAGAGAACACCTACATCTTTACCATCTCTGAGCTCAGTCTCAATCTGCAAATGTTCAGTCAGGAACCAAAAACCATATTTCATTTATACTAAACTGTTGATTCATTCACTAAATTTATGTCTTTTGGTTTTTCATCAACTTGTTTTAATGATTCTGCTTCCGTTAATAAAAATAATGCATAAAAACTAAGTTTACTTTAGCAAATGTCACTTTTTGCTAGTTTTTATTTTTTAATTATTATTATTTATTTATTTATTTATTCAGTTTTTTAGCTATAATTATTTCCCGATCAGTTTCATCGAATCATTTTCCCTGAAAGAGGATCCGATGTTTCTGTGTGGACGGCGGCGGCTGGAGCTTTGGACTTAAACAAACACAACGAAACAAAACAAGAATGATCCCATCAAGTTCAGTTCAAGTCCCCTAAAGTCCATTATGATGGTGTGATCGGGTTAAAGGCCTAATCCTAAAGACAAACATGAATAAGGAGGAGGAGGAGGAGGAGGAGGAGGAGGAGAAGAGGAAGAGGAAGAGGAGGAGAGAGGAAGAAGAGGAAGAGGAAGAGGGTTCATTACGTTTCAGATTTTTCCAATTTATTCCTGTGTTTGTTTTTTTAAATTACTTCCTCAGGTAAAACCCAACACATTAATCAGCTGTGTCTCTGCTGAGTTGATTCTAGTTCAGATTAGTTTCTAGAGTCCAGGTTAAACCGGTCCAGGTGTGAACACTGATCTGGTGTCAGTCCACTTGTGGAGGTGGTCTGGGACACACAGTGAGTCCTGGGTCACATTAAAGACCACCTACTGAACAGGGCAGGACACTTGTGTCTCTGATGATGCGTGTTTATATTTACTACATTATTTTTAATTCATTTCTGTCCGTTTAAATATTTTTTAGCGCCTGGAGATGTTTCAGCGGGAGGATCTGGAGGAGCTCATGTGGACTAATCCTGTTTTTGTTTTGTGTGTGTGTTTGTATAGTTTGTGTGGCATCGTCCCAGGTCTGAGCTCTGTGCTGCTGCCTCGTATGAACCCCTTCGTCCTGATCAACATGGCGGGAGCTCTGTCCCTCTGCATCACCTACATGCTCATAGAAATCAAGTACGTATTCATTCGTGTCTCTGGGCTGGAGACCTGTCTCTTTAAACAGCTCGGTGACGTAATGTCACAGGGTTAGGGTCAAAAGCTTTGCAGCAAGATTTTATGTCTTTGTTTTAACATAAAGTTTGATTCTTAAACATAAATTTGATGAAGTAATTAATGTTGTCATCCCAGCTACCACCTGTTTGACCTCCTGTCCTCAGGGGGGCGATAGATCACCACTATGACGATCATTCAGTTTGTTTTCCCCAAATCCATCCACTCCCTTATTATACGCACTCATTAGCATCTGTCCTGGTCAATGCAATCATAACTGTCATCTTTAATGTCCCTGTGTCTCCACATGCGTCCCCAGCCAGCTCTGTAGACCTGATCTCAGTGTGTGTGTCTGTAAATGAGCAGCAGTGCCATCACGTTAAGATGATTATAAAGTTAGAGAGCTTGTTTCTCTCGTTTCCTCTCGTCTTCAGTAACTACAACGCCGTGGACACAGCGTCGGCCGTCGCCATCGCTCTCATGACCTTCGGGACCATGTATCCCATGAGCGTCTACAGCGGTAAAGTCCTGCTGCAGGTAAACACCAGACGTTCTCGTAGTGTCTCATATGGACGCTCTCAGCCCGTGATGATCCTTATTTATTTTTCTCCCTCGATGTCTTGTCCACAGACGACGCCGTCTCACGTCATTGGACAGTTGGACAAACTCCTCCGTGAGGTGAGGGACTCTTCTGTTTCACTATTAAACCCAAACGATTGTTGTGTCAGATAAATATGTCGTTTAGTAGCTGAAATGTAGACGAATAGTTTGAGCCTCCAGTGTTTCTCCATAGACCATTAAAGCTAATTAAAGACATATTTACGTAGTCAACAAACAAACATAAACTTAGGAACATTATTTAATTTAAAAACTGAAAAATATTAGATTAAAACAGTTAATCGCGATTAATCGCACATTTTTAAAAAAACATTTTAATGAACACTGAAGAGATATTTATCTCAAGTTTTCAACATGTGAGTTAACATATTCATGAAAATGTATATTAGGACTGGAAGCTTGAACATTTAGAAATGTCTTGACTCATGAATTAACATTAATATGTAATTAGGCGTCTGGTTGGTTGAGCCAAGCGTCCAGATTGAAGAACGAGATGATTGGAGGCGTCTTCACTTTACTTTTAGATCCTACGTCTTTTCTTTTTGACAGTCTGATTCTTAATTTCTCCCGTCTGTGTCCGTCCAGGTGTCCACTCTGGACGGCGTGCTGGAGGTTCGCAACGAGCACTTCTGGACCGTTGGTTTTGGATCTCTGGTACGTTTATGATCACTTTCACTCTGTAACACGTGGAGCAGCTGGGTTTGAAGCTTTTCATTCAGATGTTCATCCTCCAGTTACTTAGGTTTTGTGTTTGTTTCTGTCTCTTCCTCGTCCGTCTCATTCGTCCTCCTCCATCTTCTGTCGTATCAGAGCGACGATCTTCAGGGACTCGTTCATCCAGATGAAAACAAATAACAGCTGAGGTCTCAGAGAGACAAACACAAAGCTGTCTATCTATTATTCAATTTAAATTGAAGCAAACGTTTACAACATGAAGGTTGAAGGTTTTCCATCCCGTCTAAAGTCTTTGGTGATTAATTGCCAGTTTGGACATAGTCTTGATTGTTCCCTTGTCTTTTTATAGGATTAAATAAATATTCATCAAACATATAACATACAGGGTGGATGCTTATTTAACGTCCCAGTAACCAGTGGAGTGTTTGGAGGCTGGTGTTCAGGAGGCTGCCTCTAGGTGGAGCAGCGTCTTTACATTCAGCCCTGATGCTGTTTTTATTGTTGTTATTTATGCTATCGATGCTGCTGCTCCTGTTGTTGTCGTCCCTGATGTCTCTGCAGTTACACAACTGTTGGTTGTTGGCCCACTGCTAACAGAGCAGCTGTCCAAACTGATTTGACCCTCTGACTGCACTCCTGCCCCACGGGCCGCCTGGCTGGGTCCGTGTGTGTGTGTGTGTGTGTGTGTGTGTGTGTTTGTGGTGTTCTGTCCTTTCTAGGTCTGAATATTCCCAAAATAAAAATCAGGAAACAAAGAGCTCGGTTTAGTGTTTTCTGGACAGAATTAAGAAAATAAAAAGGTTAAAAAATGAATCAGTTTTTAAATCATCTTCAATTTTTGATGAGATGAACAACGCCATCATTCATTCATTCAAGAAGACATAAATATCACTTTAATCTGATCTGACGAAGCTTCTGTGATTTAAAAACACGTTTTCATTTTGTCACGTTTCGTTATCAAGTGTAAACAGTTTAAAAAAGGGTAAATAATACATTCTGAAGCTGGGAAATGACCAGAGCTGTCAATAGATTAAAATATTTATTGAGATTAATCGCAATATTTCCATGGTTAGATTAAATGTTTTAGTAGGAATATAACTGTTTATAGACGTAGTGTATTTCTTCTACAACTATTTGTTGTTTACAACTTGAAAATTTGTAAATTTACAGGTTTAATTCCGATTAATTTCCATAGTTGAATAATAGCGTGAGTCTAAAAAAAGTAAATTAAAACATTTACTTGTGATTAACCGGCTGAGTAAATATTTACAGTGTACGGCATATTAATCTTGGCTTAACTCTTCTTTCAGTAAATATGACCATAAATAGCTTTAACAAACATTAATGATACAAAACAGGCAGCAAAGTAATAAAGCTGTCAGTAGATTAATACATTTAATCGCGATTAATCGCAATATTTCCACGGTTAGATTAAATGTTTTAGTAGGGATATAGACTAAAACAACTGTTTATAGACACAGTGTAGATATTTCTCTTACAACTATAACCTAACTTCTACAACCTGTAAATTAGTAAATTATGATTTATTGTTTTTTATTATTAGAGCTAATTAGGGCTTTGCGATTAAATACAAAACAGTGAAATTTAAAATCTTAAAATCTCTTTTGTACGTATTTTCCCTGTTACATAATAAATACATGACTGAAGTGTCCAAGCTAATGTGGTTAGCTTAGCATGCAGACTGTAAGCAGGTAGAAACAGCTCGCCGTGTTTTTTTATGTTTATATTTTTTATTTCCACCAACAGTTTAAAGATGAATCTCAGGTGGTTTGTTGGTGGAAATTAAATTTGTAAACTAATTTGTTCAGAAACAAAATAAAAAGTCTTAGGAGCAGACAAACGTCCTCCCTTCGTCCTGATGTCTCTACATTATTTGTGCGTGTTGTGTTTCAGGCCGGTTCTGCCCACGTTCGGATCCGCCGGGACGCCAACGAGCAGCTGGTTCTGGCTCACGTCACCAACCGGCTGCTGCCTCTCGTCTCCACGCTGACCGTCCAGATCTTTAAGGACGACTGGGCCCGTCCCCTCCTCACCGGCACCCTCTCCTCCTCCTCCTCCCCCGCTGCTCCACCTCATGCTGAAGGCTACGCCTCCTTCTCCTCCTCCCCCTCGGTGCCTCCTCTGATGTTGTCTTCAGGAGCAGATCTGGACCCGCTCACCTCCACTCCCTCCAAACCCCTGAGCCCTCCTCCTGAGTTCTCCTTCAACACACCGGGGAGGAACGTGCAGCCGGTGGTCCTCCCTGCGCCGGGGCACCCCACCCACAGGCCCTATGGAGGCCTGGGACTCTCTTACGGGACGGGCCCGTACGCAGGGATGCTTGGTCAGGGACTAGCTCGGCCCGGCGCAGGGCTGGGACTCGGCCCGGGACTCGGCCCGGTGCAGGGCCTGGGCCCCGGGTTTGGACTTCCTTCCTCTCAGAGCTACAGAACTGCCTTCACAGGGTCGACGGCGCCACCGCTGCGGTTTGGACCCAACAACCCTCTGGCCTCACAGTCCCAGTACAGACAGTACCGACCGTAACTGAACTGTTTGCGTCTTTTCAGATACTTGAACGATAAATGTGAGCAGTTCATCCGTGAAGGTCAACGTTTGCTTTAGGTCTTGGTGTCGTGGAGCCTGGACCAGGACCAGGACCTGGACCAGGACCGCGCCGTGGTATTTATTTTAGAGAGGGACCAGGACGGGGCTGGATTTAACGTTTTTTTGGGAACACGTTGTGGGACGGTGGTTTAGATGATCAGACTCAGCCTGACCTGTAAGTGTTCAGGATTGACATGAACGGCAGGTTTTTGAATTTTGGGATAAAAACTTAAAATACGAGTTTAAAGTCTGATCTGACGTCAGAAACATTCCTGTTTATTTGTATATTCTCATTATTATATTTAGTTTAAATCAGGAAACGAATTGAAAGTTGGTGAAAATGGAGCGTTGAGATTTTCAGTTTGTCTTTATAAAACAACTTTAAACAACTTTACTCTCAGGTTTGTGTCTCCTCATTTTGATTTGTGCTACTTTCCTCTAAATGTTTGAGGACTGTGAATAAAGGGTTGGGGGGGGCGTCCTGTAGGGAGTGTTATTAAACCCTCTAACGGGGATGGATCTTATTATTATTTGATCTGATCTGAACTCGTTGACGCAGGTTTCTTTTCTCCAGTAAAGCAAACACATGTTGATCTGTATCAGGGTGATTAAAACACGTCTTAAAGGTTTGGTGCTGGTTTGATGGTGGTTTGGTTTAATGATCTTTCAGCTCTCTACAGAATCACTCTTGATGTTTATTTATTTTAAATCTCACCTCAGATCTTCACTAACGTCTGCTGAGTCTTTCCTCCCTCAAGGCTTCATGGAGTCCTGACGTTGACCCGCTGACCTCCCGACCTCTCGTCATCTCTCCACTCAGGTACTTCACGGTGGACTGAAGGGACGTTTAGTTTTATGGCTCAAGAACGTTTAAATTCTCAGCGTTAAATCCGACTGGACACGACGGCTACTGGAACTGCTGCAGAGAAGGAAAACTCAAATATAAAATAAAGTCTGAATACATGAGATGATGGACAGAACTAGCCTAGCCTAGCTTAGCTAAGTAGTTATCAGAGTCAGTTCTGGTAACATCTATATTTAATTACGACGCGTTTCAACGAAAAAAACTTTGCACCAATTTAGTTGTGAACAAATTCAACATTTCAGTAAAATTTGTAATTAGCTTCCTAGCCTCCCAGCTAGTAGTAGCCCTGCCTAGCTTCCTAGCCTTTTGACCAATAGTAGCTCCTCCTGGCGTCCTAGCCTCCCAGCTAAGAGCAGCTTAACCTAGCTCCCTAGCCTTCCAGCTAATTATAGCTAATTACAGCTTCATAGCCTCTAATCGTAGCTCTTCTTAGCTTTGAAGCTAACACGAGCTCTCCTTAGCTTCCTTGCCCCCCAGCTAACAGCTTCTTAGCCTCTCAGCTAATTGTAGCTCACCTTAGCCTCCTAGCTTCCCAGGTTCTGGCACATTGCTTGTCTGAGACATTTGGTCTCGTCCATCGTAGCGTCTTCTTGTTGACCAGTTCATCTGAGCTCGTCGTTAGCGGAGACACAAACTGAAACCTTTCCAGATGTTGGACCCCAGCGATGTTTTCAGGCGTGAGGCTGCTTGCATAATAACAGATGACACACTTTAGCAACTTTGCCACCACTGGTCATTATTTTGTCCCCTGCGATCACGTTAGTCTTTGGGCCCTGCAGTCCGCCTCCCTCGCGTCCTCATCGGCCCAGAAAATATTCAGACGAAGGAGTGGCGCTGCAGGCCGCCGCGTGAGGCTCAAGTGAGGAGACAGCTTTGAGTCCTGGAGAGTCAAAACGTGTCGGGACGCCAACGGACTCCTGGCCCGGTGACCGAGGGACCCGCCTGGTCCCCAAAACCCACTAAGAGACCCCGGTTTGTCTTCTGGGTTAAATCAAACAAGGGGGAGCTCAGAGGAGAGGAGACGTCCGTTGGCTTATGTCCCAGAATGTGATGAAGATGCTCCAGACTCATTTAATGGAACATTTCTAGTAAATGTTTCTGAACATAATTACTTGGAGTCAAAGGTTTTGGTTTTGCCTCCACAGCTCCAGGATGTTTTACGTCAAGAAAACTGTTCGTTCTGAATCTTCTTGTCAAAGTCCAGATTTATTGATGAATCCTCCTCCTCAGGAAAAGGAAAAGCTTCATTTTCAGTTCACGTTTCCTTTTTAATGAATGTTTGAGACGTTGCAGTCAACGAGCTGTGAACGTGTTTCCCTCAACACTCAGGATCCAGTTTTAAGTGCCTCGAGTGAAGTGAAGAATTTCATTTCCTCTCCAAAAGAGGATAATCCGTCCTTTTTTCTTTTTTTTGTTCCGTGGCTTCTGGATGAGATTTCCAACAAACAATCAAAGAAGTACTTTGCCCTTTGGAGCTTAGCGGGGGCTTGTGGTCCCCGAGCGCTGGATGTGCTCAACAGCCCTAAGCCTCTAAAAAAGGTCCCCTGGCATTTTGAAGTTCAGATCGGCGGTGTTTGTATTAGTGTTGACTTCACGTGCTTGTTACAAAACAAAGAGGACTAGAGCCGCTGTAATCTGGGATGAAAATCCTCCTGGACCAAAATGAACGAGATCCTTTCTGGGTCAGTTTGACACAAACGCTTCACAACCGCCGCTCCAGCTCAAAGGTCACCTGACGAGGGAGGAGGTACCGAGTTAACGATGTGTTCTAGGTCTGCTGCCGTTATCAGTGACAGGAGGAGACCCCCCCGAGGGGCCCCACCGCACAAACTAATAACTACAGCAGTGGCAATGTACTAGAATTATGTTGACATGTGGGTGGCTGGCCCCCACCTGATAATGCTTAAACTACAGTAGTGGGATGTGACAAACTAAACTACAGCAGTGGCAATGATTTCACCAACAGTAGGGAACCCCCCTAAGGGCCCCCACCTGACAATAAAGTATTAAATGCAGTAGTGGCAGTAGGAGACCTGCATAAAGACAGGTTTGTCATAAACCAGACAAACCTCTAACTATAGCAGTGGCAATGTACTAGGTTTTTGTTGACATTTGGGTAACTTCTTGAAGGGCCCCCACCTGATAATGCTACAGTAGTGGCCGGAGGAGACCCCCCTGAAGGGCCCCCACCCCACAAACTTCTAACTACAGCAGTGGCAATGACCTAAGATTTCACCAACAGTAGGGAACCCCCCTAAGGGCCCCCACCTGACGCCGGACAACCTTTAAACTACAGTAGTGACGGTAGGAGACCTGCATAAAGGGCCCCCACCAGACAAACCTCTAACTATAGCAGTGGTACTGTACTAGGCTTTTGTTGCTATTTGGGTAGCTTCTTGAGGGACCCCACCTGATAATGCTTAAAGTACAGTAGTGGCAGGAGGAGACCCCCCTGAGGGGCCCCCATGTGACAAACTTTAAACTACAGTAGTGGCAGCAGAAGACCTGCATAAAGGGCCCCCACCAGACAAACTCTAAACTACAGCAGTGGCAATGTACTAGGTTTTCATTGACATTTAGGGACCTCCCTAAGGATCCCCCCACCTGATAATGCTTAAACTACAGCAGTGGCAATGACCTAAGATTTCACCAACAGTAGGAACCCCCCTAAGGGCCCCCCACCTGACAACAAAATGTTAACTACAGTGGTGGCAGTAGGAGACCTGCATAAAGGGCCCCCACCTATAGCAGTGGCAGTGAGCGGAGTCGTGGATGGTGTTGGTGTTAAAGCTTCCAGCTCCATCTGAGACGTGTGATCTGTTCCGTTGCAGCATCTTCAGTGTCAGGATGTTAACGATGTCAAAGGTCACATGAAGCTCCTCCTGCTAACTGGAGCAGAAATCATGTGGGCGGGGGCCCGGGGACCACACCTCCAGTCAGCTGGCAGAGGCAGCATCCATATATGATCACATGACGTCTGTAGGAAGCAGTTGTGTTAATCGGCGTGGTGTTGCGTAACGCTGGGAACACTGTGTTCAGACCGGCGGGATCACTGCATCTGTTTACAGCAACCTGCAGATTAGATCAAACCTCACACTTCAAATAGAGACTAATCCACACAACACACACTAATCCACAGAGTCCACAGTGAAACACTCAGAATCAGAGCTGTGATCACGGAGGTGGTGTTTGGCATCAACGACACACTTCACATCCAACAGCTGTTCTTTCAGGACGACGCACACGTCTTCTTCCTCTGCAGCCGGACTTTGATTAAAAACCTCGATCTAAAGAGGGACGCGTCAGAGTCGTCTGGACTTGGTTGTAGAAGATGTTTCCTCTGTTTCTCTACACGATGATGGAGGAGTTTAGGTTTTAATCACCTGAAGGTCACATGACTAGAGTCTTATCAGTCTCAAAGGTGTGAACTTCCTGTTTGTCCCCAAAATGTCCAAACAACATTTGGACCAATGCAAAAGTTGATCTAGTCTCACCTGTCCATCTCTAAGTCCCTGTGTCCAAGGAAAGAAAGGACTGATTCATGTGATCATTTAGTGGATGAATGAATGAGTTCTCCTCCTCTTCCTCAGATCAGCCCTGGTGAGTATCTGGTCTTTAATGTGACCCAGGACTCATTGTGTGTTCACTCTACCAAAGGAAGGAGGTCACATGTGTCCCAGACCACCTCCACATGTGGACTGACACCAGATTAGAGTTCACACCTGGACCTGTTTAACCTGGACTCTAGAGACCAGATCAGAGTTCACACCTGGACCTGTTTAACCTGGACTCTAGAGACCAGATCAGAGTTCACACCTGGACCTGTTTAACCTGGACTCTAGAGACCAGATCAGTGTTCACACCTGGACCTGTTTAACCTGGACTCTAGAGACCAGATCAGAGTTCACACCTGGACCTGTTTAACCTGGACTCTAGAGACCAGATCAGTGTTCACACCTGGACCTGTCAACCTGACTCTAGAGACCAGATCAGAGTTCACACCTGGACTCTAGAGACCAGATCAGTGTTCACACCTGGACCTGTTAACCTGGACTCTAGAGACCAGATCAGAGTTCACACCTGGACCTGTTTAACCTGGACTCTAGAGACCAGATCAGAGTTCACACCTGGACCTGTTTAACCTGGACTCTAGAGACCAGATCAGTGTTCACACCTGGACCTGTTTAACCTGGACTCTAGAGACCAGATCAGAGTTCACACCTGGACCTGTTTGACCTGGACTCTAGAGACCAGATCAGTGTTCACACCTGGACCTGTTCAACCTGGACTCTAGAGACCAGATCAGAGTTCACACCTGGACTCTAGAGACCAGATCAGTGTTCACACCTGGACCTGTTTAACCTGGACTCTAGAGACCAGATCAGAGTTCACACCTGGACCTGTTTAACCTGGACTCTAGAGACCAGATCAGAGTTCACACCTGGACCTGTTTAACCTGGACTCTAGAGACCAGGTCAGTGTTCACACCTGGACCTGTTTAACCTGGACTCTAGAGACCAGATCAGAGTTCACACCTGGACCTGTTTGACCTGGACTCTAGAGACCAGATCAGTGTTCACACCTGGACCTGTTTAACCTGGACTCTAGAGACCAGATCAGAGTTCACACCTGGACCTGTTTAACCTGGAGCTTCAGCTTTTTATCAGATTTTCCTGTGGTGCAGCGTGGGTGCAGCGTCTGCAGGGCGGCGCCGTCGAGCTGAACTTGAACGGTCTGGTTTGACGTTGATGCTGTTTGACGTCTGGCTGCCTCCTCACTCAGACACAGTCCAACACAGAGCTTCACTCCCATTAACAATGCATGGAGAGAGAGAGAGAGAGAGAGAGAGTTTGGCTTCTTGATCCTGACGTTCCTGTTATCACTATAATATACTCTCCCCGGCCAGTTCATTAGGTACACTAGAGACTAAGCCTCCATCAGCGACTGCTCTAATGTTAAAGGCTGTAATACAACTAGACGCCTAAAAGCTGCCGTTTAAATTCAACAAAGGTTCCTGATGATCTGCTCAGTTTGTTAACGAGAGAACAGCCTCATTAAGAACAGACACTTAACGAGCTCGTTTGTTTTCCAGATATCAGCAGGTTAATGAAAAGGTACCACATTTATTCAAATACTTTATCACATCATGAATCTTAATCCTGTTTCATTATAAGATTGTTTATTTTTAGTAATTTTGTTTTGGTGCGTTAGAGTTTAATTCTCGGATTTATTGATCATAGATTTAGATTATAAAAGTCTTGAATCTTATCTTTTTGTTCCTGTTGTGTTAGAGCGCTGGTGTTAGCTAGGATGCTAAAATGCTAGGAAGCTAGGATGCTATGAAGCTAGGATGCTATGAAGCTAGGATGCTATGAAGCTATGAAGCTAGGAAGCTAGGATGCTATGAAGCTAGGATGCTATGAAGCTATGAAGCTATGAAGCTATGAAGCTAGGATGCTATGAAGCTATGAAGCTAGGAAGCTAGGATGCTATGAAGCTAGGAAGCTAGGATGCTATGAAGCTAGGATGCTATGAAGCTAGGATGCTATGAAGCTATGAAGCTAGGATGCTATGAAGCTAGGATGCTATGAAGCTAGGATGCTAGGAAGCTAGGATGCTATGAAGCTATGAAGCTAGGATGCTATGAAGCTAGGATGCTATGAAGCTAGGAGGACTAATGAATAAATCGTTTGATGTTGGGCGACAAATCAATGAAGTCTTTTCATCAGCGTTCATGTTGAAGCGACACAACGGAGGAGAGACAAGTCTCTGCCCGAGCAGAAAAACTGGAAACAGCTGAGCTGTTAATTCACTTATGTGGATGCACTTTTTACAAAAAGATCAAGAGAAGGTCAATAACAGTTTGAAATGTGTTTCTGCTCCAGTGTCTGCCATTAACAATAGGTGAAGTATCGACAGTGGACGGATGGATGGACAGATGGGTTGGTTGGTTGGTTTAGCAGGAACACACAAAGGGCAGCAGGGTTAGCTGTGTTTCCATACAACAGCAAACTGCCAGAGGGGTGAGAGGGGGATGGGGTGTCTGAGTAAAGGATGGAGAGAAAGAGAGAAGAGGTAAACAAGGCGACGAGGTCAGAAAACAGGATGAATGTGACCTGGATATGAGCGGTTTGAAGGTTCAAATCAGATTCATCTTTAATGTTTAACACAATGTTTTTAGAATTATTCTTCTGTTCTGTTAAAATCTACTGAAGCTAAAAAAATAAGAATAATTAAAAACAATCTGCTCTAGCAAAGATGTGACGGGTCATGATGGACAGGAGCTAGGAAGAGCTACGATTAGCTGGGAGGCTAGGAAGCTAAGATAAGATGCTGTTAGCTAGGAGGCTAGGAGGAGCTACTATTAGCTCAGAGCTAAGGAAGCTAAGATTAGCTACGATTAGCTTCGATTAGCTGGGAGGCTAGGAAGCTACGATTAGCCTGGAGGCTATGATGTGAAACAGAAGGTGATTGTCGTGAAGCGTCAGAGGTTGAAGCTCCTTCTCCTTGCAGGTCTCTGATTGGTCCAAAAGAGGGAGCCAAGAGAGAGGTGGTTAAAAAAAAAAAACAGGTTCACCCCCAAAATGTTCGTGCTTTACCTCCAGCACGCACACACACACACACACACACACACTCTCTCTGCTCATAGACACTCAGGCGTCTACACAAACACAGCCTCTGCCCTCAGCTAACCTCGCTAAGACCGAGTGTGTGTCCGAAGTTGACGCTCATGTGGACCGACAGTCGGGTCTCCAGGTCACTTTTTGGGACGTCTCAGGGTCCCGCTTGGTCCTGGCCACCCGCCAAACTGTCTCCCTCTACGGGCTGAGGGCCCGACACCTACAACACACACACATACTGTAAAACACCAGCAACAGTTTAGGTTTACAGACTCATGTCTTTAACACTTTCTACCATCAGTGAACTAAGTCATGGTTCGTTTACGGCCTCTCACATTCAGCTGGAACTAATTCATCTTTAGTTTTGCAGGTGAGTTGATTCTTTACAGTTTTCTACATTTCTTCTTAAAAATGACTCAAAAGCCAAACAAACACAGAAATATTAGACTCATGTGTTTATTTATTCATAAAATGAGCCAATATTACATATCAGTGAGGTGATGTAATGAGACTCAGGTGTTGTTCAGTTCCCGTTCTAAAGAAGAACCAGATGAATGTTTAGGAACAAGTCAAAGTCCTGACCTTAATCCAAGAGAAATGTTGTTGTTGGACCTGAAGCAGCAGTTGATGTGAGGAAACCCACCAACATCTCAGAACTGAAGTGGTTCTGTTCTGAGGAACCAAGCTGCTGGAGAACACTGATCAGATGTTCGTTGAAGTTATCACGACTCTCAGATTAATTTTCTTGAATGAACAAACACAAAAGTAGAATATTTCTGGTTCAGGTGATTTGGTTTTCTTCACCTCATCTGTGTCCATTAGAAATAAAAGCTGGAGGATTTAATGCACACACACACACGCGCGCACACACACACACACACACACAGAACGTCATTAAGACATTCCTCTCGGCCTCTTTCTTCTTTCAGACACACACACACACTCCTGGAGTGTGTGTGTGTGAGACAGGGGAGGGTGTCTTTGTTTGGACGTCCTTCTCAGTTCAGTCTTGGTGAAGCAGCAGCAGCAGCAGCAGACCGGAGGCAGGTCTGGTTCGTCTCCTGTACAGAAGCCGGTCCGGGCCGGGACGGCGAGCTCTGATTGGCCGCTCCGACGGGACACAGGAAACTAAAGACGAGCCTCTGAGAGGCCCTGCAGGTGACGCAAAGGGGTCGAAGGTAAGGCACAAACTGGACAGAGTTTCCATGCGGACGTATGACGAGCAGTCTATGAGAGCTCTGTAATCTGATTGGTTGGAAGGTGTCGGTTAAACGAGCTAACACCTGGGATGTTTCTCCAGATTCTCAGGAGTTGTTTTATTCGTCAGGATTATTAAAGTTCTGATTCACTTATGTTTGTTGTTGGTTCTAAATCAGCTCTGAGCCTGGAGCCTGGGAGACCTCTAAAGGTTCTAAAGGTTCCCCGTCCCTCAACAGTTTGATTAGTTTCTAATACAAACGTCCAGGAAGCAGCTTTCAACCAAGTTCTCCTCACACATAAACTAGGTTCTCTCCTGCAGATGCTGGATTGTTCCACAGCTGTTAGAGACTGAGAACTTAAGTCCCTCATGACGAGGTGGTAAAGGTTCTGGAAGCAGATGGTTCCTCAGATCTTTTGGCTGCAGACATTTAAGGTTCAAGACGCTGAGACGACTCCTTTGTCCGTGTTGTTGTAGAAACATGAAGACGCTTCATGGTTGTTCTTCTTCTGAAGTGTCTCTGAAGCAGGAGGACGACGTTGATGGCGTCGGACGTTTAGATTCTGTCTGATAAACGTGAATCCTTTAAACTACGTGACTCATCAAATATCCACAACCAGATGGATCCGCTGCAGAAAACGCCAACAAATCTAAACTAAGTGATGAATCTACCGGCTAGATGAAGACGTATGCTTCAATGAAACGTTGCTCAGAAGAAGGAGGACATTATTCTTCTGTGTTCTTGTTCCGGTAAAACTTTTTTGTAACGTGACTTTAGACGACGGCGTCAGGAAGTTCTCAGTGTGTGGAACAATCCAACCATCTGCAGGAGAGAACTTTGTTTATGTGTGAAGAGAACTTCCAGAAACGAAACGAATCAAACTGAGGGACAGGGAACCTTTAGAACCTTTACAGGTCTCTCAGAGTCCACGCTCAGAGCTGATTTAGAACCCGATGAAGAACCAGCAACACACTGTAGTGTTCATAATGTTTTGGCTCATCAGTGCAGTAACCTTGACAAGTCCTAAAAGAAACTCCTGAGAATCCAGTTGGTGATGGATGTTTTTTTTAGTTTGTTTTTAAAGTTACGTTGTTCTGGATTCTCTCCGATGGGAACTGATTCTGACGGGCCAATCAGATCGTTTGGAGGAGGAGTGAGTTAAAATGTCTGTGATTGGCTGGAGGATGATCCAGGTGATTCTGTTAACCAGACTCATCAGATGTTTCACAAAAATTTTGGGGAAAAAAAAATGAATTGAATCAGTTTCTTCTTAATTTATCTGTTCTTAAAAGATTGATTTGTTTTTTTAAATAAAGTCAAACACCTCAGCCGCTCCCAGAGGATGTGGAGAGAAATCAGGGGAGAGTTAAGGCTGACAACTAAAAGCAAAATGACTTTATTCCCCTATGAAGGTTCTCAGTGATGATCAGTGAGTTCATCTAGAGGAGACTCTGATTCTCAGGCTGCAGGAGTCAACTGTCCAGATCCCGACGAACATATTAGAACCATATTATATTTAAATACTTAAATACTCGTGTAGTTTATCATAAATCATAATGAAGTCGAAGCAGAGAAATCATTCATCAACAAACTACGTTTGAAGATTTATTTTAGTTGTTATTTTACGTGATCTTTTGTTGCTTTGTCTGATGCAGACTCGACTGAACTCCTGGTACGACATTAAAACATCTGGACGAAAACACAAACAGAATGATTTCATCCAAAAAGCATTTAAAAAGGCAACTGGACATTTCATCACTCAGCTCAGAAACTCTGTGTTTGTGTAAACAACCAGAAACAATGATTCAGAGTCTCCAGTCTCAAGGTTTCAACCCCATTCACACCTTGAGACTGGAGACTCTGAATCATCGTTTCTGGTTGTTTACACAAACAAGCTGGTTTCTGATTGGTCCCCCACAGAGTTTCCTATTTAAACCTCCAACTTCCCCTAGAACTGAAGAAGCTGCTCTGATGAATGAATCCACATCTGACTTTATTTCAGTTCACAGGCCCGGCTCGATTTTTAAATCATGAACCTCTGCCGGTTTCTGCAGTTTCAAAATTCTTCAAAATTCTAGTTTTACAAAATGTACACTTTCTAAATAAGAAGAAAAATATAGTTCGGCACCAAAATGAATCAAAAACAGTAAACTAAGGCTTCTGATTGGTCCGCTGACCACCAGTCTGTCATTATGGTGACTGAGCGTTGACCTGCAGAGACGTCTGGATCAAATTAGTTCAGGATTAAAAAATGACCCAGATCAAGAAGATCTTTATGTTTCTAAAACCTTCAGTAGAGAAGTCGTGTTATAGTTTTTCTCCTCCTCCTCAGTCTGTTACGTCACCTCACTTCCAATATTTATATTATTTTGTTTTTTTAAATCTCAGATGATTTTATTTTTAGTGTCAGAGTTGAACTCGTTGCTCCGTTAAAGCGTCTTTGTTCTGCTCGTATAACGGTATATATACGGTAAAGCCGACGTTGACTCGTTTGTCTCCACATCCTCTGAAACAGTTGCGTCTCCTGACTCCCTATTATTTATTTATTTATTTATTTAGAAAGGACAGTGCACATTAATTAACTTAATAGTAAATGTGCCGGTGTTAGCCTGTTGGCTAATTTTTAACTGTTGTCCTTTTGGCACGAAATTTAAGAGTCATCATCATATCTGTGAAACAAAACAAAAAAAAGAAATCAAAGTTGTTAAAATTACAAAGCAATAAAAATTAGGCATTACAAATAAAAAATGCTCCTGTAGTGATGGAGGTGTTGACTCAATGTTTGACTTCATTAGATTAAATTAGATTATATGAGAATCTGGGCAGTCGACAGCCTCGTTCATACCATGAAACAGTAGAAACATAGATAGAAATAATAAATATCATCAGGTCAGTCAGTCTGTGGACTCTGTTACAGTATCAATAAACACTAATAATACCAATGTGCTTGCAAACAAATATTTTGTTTCTTGTTTTCTCTTAAAATGACTTAAATGAATGATGCTACGAAGCTAACGATGTGTAGCCTCATCTGGCACATCTGTAGACGTCTGTCCAGACGGCGACGGTCTAAACTCTACAGAGAGTGATGTGGGCTGGCTAAGATGACCTTTGACCTCTGAATGGCTCTGGTTTGATAAACATTATCAAGCTGCTGGAGGCTGGGGCTGGGGATTATTTGGCAAAGTTTGACAACACTGCAGCTGATTTTATCGTATCAGCAAAGGTTAGGACTGAGTCTGTAAAGGATCAAACGTTTAGTGATCTGTCCACGTTAAAACACCTCAGCCTCATTAGAAACAACAGTCTCTGGTGGATTTTATGCAGATGTCGTCCTTGTTGTCATCCTGACAGCTGTCCTGTTAATGGAAGTGGACTTTTTAAAACATCGCTCAGCATATTTCTTTAGTTTTACTGAGTCATGCTGCAACAAAACAAAAGAAAGAAAACAGAGAGAGGAGCTCAGATCAGAGCTTTAATCCTTCAGAAGCAAATAAACTAAGAAGACGCTGATGAATGAGGTGAAACAGTTTGAGAGAATCAGATTAAAAAGGAAAAACCAGAGAGAGTGATCCTGATCAGGCTGGAGACCAGGACTCCTGCAGGAGGACGTGTTTCTGGGCTCTGGTCTGATGATCCATGAGGGGGCAGCAGAGTTCCTGCTGGACGTCCCGCCGCTCTGAGTCCGTCTCTGAGGACGAGCCGAGCGCTGGTCCTGGAGCTGTGTCTCGTTATTATTTGAGTCTGAGGCTGGAGGTGACAGATTAACACCAGAACCAATGATCCCTTCATGCTCCCCGCGGTCCACGTGGAAATCTCATTTTCTCAGAGAGGCCCGTGCTGCCTTCACTGACCCTGGACGAGAACCACAGGTTGTGTCTGGATTAAAAACAAACACCAGGATTTACATGGTCCAGGTCTTTGAACGCACCGTCAGATGATACAGAGTCACCATCAGGGTCTCAGGGTCATCAGGGTCAGCCTCTCGTTAGAAAGGAAACTTTATCGAACGTTAAATATTTAACTGAAGCAAAAAAAAATTTTATGTCTTAAACTTTAAACTCGTTCTCTTTCACGCTGGACGTTTGATTATAAATAATTTAACGTTTAAACCACGTCTTATTACATCTACATATCTAAAGTGTTTAAATACGTCCCTGCCCGGCCAGTTCATTAGGTACACTAGTCAAGTCGTTCTAATCTAATTAAGGTTGAGTTGATGTAGAAATGGAAAGCTGCTGATTTATCTGATGTGAGTTAACAGTGTTTCTGTTATTGAGCTGAAAATGTCAAAATAATAGGAACAGCACGGCCTCCTGTACCTAATAAACTGGACAGTCTGTGTGTGGTTTATCAGTAATGTGAAATAAAAAATAAAGTTTGTTTCAAACCAGAAAAAAAATCATCACATTTAATATTTAATTCATTCATTTAGAAATAAAATCTGGAAGAAAATAAACCTAAAATAATAAAATGATAATAATAATAATAATGAGAAAACAGACTGAGCCTTTAACCGCTGAGCTAAAATGATAAATACATAAAGTAATGATGGTGCAGCTGAGCTCTGACGTCTCTGGACGTCTTCTCTGGACGTCTTCTCTGGACGTCTTCTCTGGACGTCTTCTCTGGACATCTTCTCTGGACGTCTTCTCTTGACGTCTTCTCTGGACAAACCTTTAAAACAGGAAGTGAACTTTATGTCCTGAGGTTTGTTGACGCGTCCAGAGGGAGACGACGTTTTAAAGACTTTACAGTGAAAACTAAAACAGAGAAGCTTCTATGTTTAGAGAGAGTTCAACTTAGGCCCCGCCCACTCCCAGTGATTGACAGGTGGTGACCAGGAAGTGCTGCAGCTGAAAGTAAACAATATACAGTCAATGAAGTAAACAGATTTCATCTTTAAATAAATCCATCTGATTGGTCGCTGCTGCTTTGATCAGGAAGTGTCTGATTTAAAATAAAACTAGAATAAGAAACAAGAATAATCTCATTAATACGCTTTATTTAGAGAGTTTTAATTAAAAATGTTTATAATGCAGCTCTGTCAGGGATGAATAGAAAACAAAAAAAAAATTAAAATATGTATATATAGCATTTTGTACTTCTGGTTTAATTTTACTCCAGTTTGCTTAATTTAAAAAATTAATTAATTAATTAAAAATAATTCTGCAGGATATTCAGAACGCACTCAGATTTGTTTTAAATGAGAAACCAGAAGATTAATTCATTTATTCAACAACGTCTCATTTCTAGAAGGAACAACGGGGCTAAAAAATAAAACATCGTCTCATTTTTCTGCTCGAGCACAAAGACAAAGCTGCTGACATAAAATATATGTTTTATTTTTTAAAAAGGTGGACGTGTTTTAAACCTGAGCCTCCGTAACTACAATGAAAGCTGCAGATAATAAAATAAAATGTTTATCTCAGTGGAAAATATTTCAAATAATTATGATGCGCCGTTGTTTTCTGTGAAATAGTTTTAGCTTCTGATTAAATGTTTTAAATGGACGAAGAGAAATTAAAACAATTAAAGGATAATTCAGTCTCTGCTTTATTTTAAATTTAAAAGTTTGTCTTTTTAAAATACAGCGGCTGATTTATTACGACAAACACGCATAGAAATATATAATATACAGTTTGATTTGATTTAGTTTTTTAATATTTTTCTTTATAAAAACAAATACTGATTAAATTGTATTTCTTATAATTTAATTTAGACGTTTAAAATAAATTTAATTCCCATTTACATAAATTTAATTTAAAATCCAGATTTAAAGTAAATAAATGTAATTATCTCACGGTGACGTTTAAAAATGATCTCGGCTGCTTTTATATTTCAGTTATTTTATATTTTCAGAGGCGAACATGAAAACATCGAGTCATTAACGCTGAGTTAGAAAAATAAAAATAAATCAGTTTTCTGCTGCTGAAGCTGAATTCTCTACATTTAAGGACATATTCATATTTACCTCCCAAAGGATCAACGTCTCACTGGCTTCACATGTTTGTATTTTCTGGTTTTTGCAGCGTTTGGTGTCAGATCCTGAACGCACCTTAAAAAAAATAAAATAAATAAATAAATAATTAAATAAATAAATAAAGCCTGACTCCACCCGGCGGGACAAGCCAAGAAAGAGAAACATTGCTTAATTAAAAACAATAAATAAATTAAAAAAAAAAATAATTTAAAAAGCTTGAAGCCGTGAAGAGGCCTCAACACGCCACCTACGCCGAGTGGCGTTACCGTGGCAACGCTGCAGCCGCCATTTTGTGTCCCAGAACAGTTTTTATAATAGTTTGTTAAATAAAGTTTGTCTAAGCGGAGCCGGGTCAACGTGTCCTCGACAAACTTTGCCTCCGACTGTCGACCAATGAGTCGATACCTGCTCAGAAACACTGCCCCCGCCCCTCAGCCCCCCAGCCCCCCAGCCCCATGTGATTATAAATATATATATAAATGTTACAGACCCCCCCTCTCGTTACCACACACCCACATCAAACTCAGGACCTCCTTCTCTTTCTTGTCTTTGCTCCGTTTCTTTTCACACACCCAGTGACCTCCGTGTTGATGCTACGGTGGCGGCCATCTTGTTTCATTAAACTCTAACTGTGTGTGTGTTTGGGATGAGGTGGGGGGGGGGGGGGTCGTACAGTGGACGGATGGTGGGGGGGCTTGCTTTGCGTGTCCTCTATTGTTTGAGTCAGCTCTGATTTGATTAGCGGTCCGTTGGTGGTCATTAACGGACGGAGCGACTGGAGACTCTGGCGGCGGGCCAGGCCTCGGAGAGAGAGTGTGTGTTTGGATGGGTTTATGTTCGGTTACGGGGGCCGAGGCCTGGAGGAATCCCAGCCTTGTGGGGCCACGTTGGTCTTGTTGAGGGTTAAAACCTGCTCAGACTTGGTTTTAGGGTAAAGGTTACAATTAGATTAGGTTCACCAGTGACTCTGCTCATCATCTCAGAGGATGACGTTTAATTAGAGCTGATTATTAATCAGTCAATCATCTGCTACTCATCTGATGAACTCAAGTCATTCCTTTTATTTAAGGTTTTATTCTCAGATTAGTTTAGACATAAAAAAACATAATGTCAACCAATGAATAAGAGTCTGTCTGGTCTACCTGGCCAGTTCATTAGGTACACCAGTGATCTAAATAATGTTGAGTTGATGTAGAAACAGAGTCAGAAAATGATCCAATTTTAGAGAAATTTCTCTAAAAATCTACACGTCCAGTTGCCTTTTTTGAAACTTTTTGGATTACCATGACCTGGATGACTGAGAACCTTCACAGACATTCACCTGGAGGATCATTGTGCAGGATGGAGGTTGTGGTGATGTTAAATTGGACTGATTTAAGAAGATGATAGATATTTTAGGACCAGCTACAATAGCTCAATAGTTCTGCACAATGAAAACACAGCTGATCAACATCTCTCTGTTATTAAAAACTAAAGCTGAACACCATAAAGAGAAGAAGGTTTAGATCAGGACTGGTTTCACTGGTGTACCTAATGAAGTGGCCAGGCAGTGAATTAACATATGTGAATACATCAAATAATAAAACTGTTTTATTTTAAGGAGGTAAATCAGAGTTTTACATGTTAATACGAATGATGTAAGTTGGAGGATTTTTTTTTTTTTTTGAAAATTACAAAATAAATTTTATAATTTTTTTTATGCGAGAAAATGTAGAATGTGAAACGTTGAGATGTTAATTTAGCTCCATTAGCAGTGATAGTGAATATGTTCTAACGTAAAGCTCCTCAACCAAATCCTCTTTCATGTTCTGTTCTAATGTTACATTTAAAGCTACCAGGGCCTTCATGGAGATTAGACTTAGTGCATTTACTGGTGTACCTAATGAAGTGGCCGTTTTGTCAGAAGGTTCTTTTCAGGTTGTGTGGATGAACCAGTGAATGATTGAATTATTATGTCGGTGGTGTTTCCTGTTTTCTGGTCACATGTAGAGCATAGTCTGTATATAAACATGTACAACACGTCTCCTCTTCCTCTCAAACTGACTCTATTATCCCAGCGATACAGATGGCGCCATTTTGGAAATCTGGAGTGGTTGGCACGGTAACTGGTGGTCACCATTACATCACATCCTGTTTCTATTGCATCAAATAACTGAAACAAAACTTATCCTAACGTTGGTGCTTGAACATTCATCAACATTATATTAACTACCTGAAATGATAGAAACCATCCTGGATGAAAATTTATTTGACATGTATTTTAGTTTGTCCCAAGCCCCGCTCACCAACATGGAGGGGGTGGAGCTTATGACCTATACTGCAGCCAGACACCAGGGGAGCTCTAGTTGATTTGGCTTCACTTTAGAGGAGCTGTTCTATCTTTATACAGTCTATGATCTACACACATCTACACACATCTACACACATCTACACACATCATTCACACACAGTCTTGCTCAGGGACACTTCAGCATGTGGTCCATTTAACAGAGATCAAACCGCTCTACCTTCTGACCCACGGCCGTCTGTGACTGTTTGGTTTTCTCCTCCTATTAGACAAATCTTTATTTAGGCAGTTTTTAATTGAGATGTCACAATGAAATATTACAAAATAAGTTTTAAATAGAATTGAATGAAGATATTTATCACATTATTTATTTGTTCTTGTTTATTTTTTAGCAGAATTTTGTGAATCTTGAGATTATTTTTAAATGCAGCCTTCAGAAACTAAACTCTCAATATTGAGACGACACTTTCATTTTTGCATTTAGGTGATAATTCTTTCTTCTTTGCAGACAGCTACAGTCCAATACCTAACAAGACTCACCTCGCTTTATTAAAATGTGCTTTTCTTACTTTAATGCTCATAATTTAACTTTACTAATGCGTGTAACTGCCAAATGATCTTCACTGTCTATTAATTATAGTCTGTGAAGTCCATATTTTTAAAAAAGACCTCTACAAGTCCAGTTGCTTTTTTTGAACATGTTTATAGCAGAATTAAAAAAAAAAAAAAACACTGTAAAACTGTTGAGTTGTTTTCAGCAGCAGCTACAGTCAGTCAACATGTTATTACGTCTTCACTCTGTTTAAAGTTTTCATCTAAAACACATGAATATCAATTCAGGAAATAAATTCACACCAGGAAGTAGAACATGGAAACTAATCTCAGTGAGAGATCTGATCTTAGCACTGAGATCAGTATGCAAATAAATACTGACATCATTTACAGTGTATTAGAATATGTACCAGGATCTCTACCTACCACTGGATCAGAACCAGCAACAGCTGCTTGGTGACTTGGAGACATGATCCACATTTAAGAACCAGATGGAAACACTCTCACATGAGAACATCTGATTTATTTATCAGCTGATTCTAGTTCAGATCAGTCACACCTGGACCTGTTTAACCTGGACTCTAGAGACCAGATCAGTGTTCACACCTGGACTCTAGAGACCAGATCAGTGTTCACACCTGGACCTGTTTAACCTGGACTCTAGAGACCAGATCAGTGTTCACACCTGGACCTGTTTAACCTGGACTCTAGAGACCAGATCAGTGTTCACACCTGGACCTGTTTAACCTGGACTCTAGAGACCAGATCAGTGTTCACACCTGGACTTGTTTAACCTCGACTTTAGAGACCAGATCAGTGTTCACACCTGGACCTGTTTAACCTGGACTCTAGAGACCAGATCAGTGTTCACACCTGGACTCTAGAGACTAGATCAGTGTTCACACCTGGACTCTAGAGACCAGATCAGTGTTCACACCTGGACCTGTTTAACCTGGTCAACGTTTCCTTCTATATTTTTATTTTTATTTATTAGCACCACATAAAGACTAACTTCTTGGACGTCCAGCGTACTTCGTCGTCCTGTGGTTTATTTTTAGCTGCGTTTTGTCCCCAGAGGACTCGTCTGTTATTCCTTGGCCTCCACTTCTTGTGTTTGGATAAGACATGCTGTGTGTCATCGCGTCCTCCTTCGTCTGTGTGGGTTTAAATTTGTGATGTTGTACATGTTTGTCTGCTTGGCTGCACGTCTTGGAGTGACAGTGTGTGGTTGTGACTAAATGAGTGTGTGCATACACGAGCAGCCGTGAGTCTCTTTCCCCTCAAGGCCGACGTACAAACATCTGCACATGTGAGTTACAGTCAGACACATTCGTCCTCGTTATGTTTCATTCATTCACTTCATTTGATTATTATTATTATTATTTTTATGATGAAAAGCTAAAGAAAAAAGAATCCTGATTAAATGTATTAATATAAAATGGTATATAAACTAAAATACTGAATTGCAATTAATCGCACGATTTACATACTTAATGTAAATTAATCACATTTTTTTAAATCAGTTTAGGGATATCTTTCAATTTATTATTATTATTATTATTATTATTATTATTATTATTATTATTATTATTTTACAGTTTGTCAGGTCAAATAAATATCGTCTCATTTTAATTTTTTTTTTCTTACTCGTGTTATTCTGACATATTATCTCATGACATCACATAAACTTCAGTTGATAGATAATGATAATTAATTGGGATTTCATAGTTGACATACATTTTGTTTTTAAAATATATTTTAAATGCACCTTGAAAGGATATTTTTCACTTTGTATTATTCTCTCTTTTTTTTATTAATGACTAAATCTACGTAGGTAAATAAAAAATGAGCAACTGAAATTAATAAAAAGAACTTTGATCCAACTTTTTCCAACATCAGTCATTTAGTTTGTCAGTAGATTAAAATATTTAATTGTGATTATTCACAGTTAAAATCATTTAAATTTGCTTGTAAAAGAATATTTGTCACTTATTGTCAGTTATTGTCGTTTTTTATGAATTAAAATTCTACAAATGACGTCATTAATAATTAATGACCTGGTAGGAATATGTTTCTAGTTTTTATTCATCTCAGCTGTTTAGAAACATCAGATCATAAACTGAGGATCATCTATCAGGACCTTCGCCTGTTGGTTCAGTCGTTCTCTGAATGAAACTGTTTTTATAAAGATTAAATCCTCCATGTCAAACTTTATATTTTTTTTTACTTATGAACAGTTAAACTTGGACGGGCACATATTTGGTCTAAAACCAAACTAAGAATCAGATCTCTGTTTTCATTTTTCTCTGTTCAGCCCTCAGACATTATTCCCCCTGATCTAATTTTAGCTGAACATGTGGAAGGAATCAACGTTAAAGATCATCTGTGGTGACGTGATGCGATGGTTTATGGTAAATAATCAAACCTGTTGAGATGACGAGTGACCGACGGCTGCAGGTCCTCTGATAAGACGTTGAAGTGGTCTGAGTCTGAAACTGATCCTCTTTATGATTATTAACCGTCAGGACTGAAGGATGATGAGCTGTGATTACACATTACTTCACCGTTTCCATACCGACTGCAGCTCCCAGTCTGTTAATGTGTTTTCTGTGTGTACAGTAATAATACATGTTGCTGTGCCCCGTCTCATTGATTGAGCTCTTCCTGCTGTCTGATTGTCATAGTTTCCAGATGCCTGATTGCCAGTGAATGCCCCGCCGGCCCCTGATGACTCGTCTGTTACCAGGCAGGTTTGAGACACACATCTGGTCCAGAGCATAGTCTGTATATAAACATGGACACCACGTCTCCTCTTCCTCTCATTGGTCAAACTGACTCTATGTTCCCGGGGACACGGCGGCGCCATCTTGTGAGTTTGGACTGGATTATACACTGGACTAGTTTTGAAAAACAAAAATTCACTACTCTCATGGTACCACGAGGCTGCTTTACAGAGCAGTTGCCATGACAACTGGTGGTCGTCCCGACTAAAACACAAACAAAAAAACTGCAAAAACATTCATCAACATTATATTACCTGCCTCAAATGACAGAAACCATCCCTGATGTGTATTTAACTGTTTTAGTTTGGCCCAAGCCCCGCCCACTAACATGGAGGGGGTGGAGCTTATGACCTATACTGCAGCCAGACACCAGGGGGAGCTCTACTTGATTTGGCTTCACTTCTGAGGAGCTGTTCTATCTCATCTTTATACTATGATCATAACAGACAGTGTTTGGTATTTTTTGTTTCGTGTCTTTAATGCTAACATGCTAACAGGTCTGCAGACTTACTTGTTGTAAGGTTTTTGTTTAATGAGACAATGTGTAGATAAGATGGGCTCACGTTGTCCACAGCTTCCTTCCCATTGTCTATATTTAAAGATGGATGTGTTTCCTGAAGGTTTTCAAGCTCGGTGTGACATCTACGACCGTCTCCATCTTTTCCTCCTAGCTAATTCAATCGTGGTCAAAGAGGGTATTGACTCACTGTTGGAACCAGCATCTAGTGGACATTTGAGGGCATTAAAGTATTTCACTTCAAAAGTTTGAAATATCTCCAATTTGCAAACCGCTGGTGCTGCAGCATAAACCCCTTCTTCTTTTCTTTATCATTAAAATATTAATAAATGAAAAGTATGATGGCGTCTTACGATGTAGTGTTGCATCACGTGAATCTACAAATTAGATTCGACCGTAAATTAAATAACAATAACTCTCTGAAAAGTCTCAATGAGATCTTCTTCCGAAAGACGATGTCCACATTGACATTCATGTGGAGAGTTTTAACGTCGGCCCTGCAGATCCTCTAAATCTGTTCTGTTTCAGCTGATAACAAGTTCGCGTTTGGAGCCTCTAGTGGTCGTTAGAGGAACTGCAGCTTTTAGCATCGTGTTTTTAGTTTCCCGGCCCAGAGTTAGCGTCTGGCTCATGAGTTAGCAGTTAGCCTGAGCACTGCAGTAACTGATAGTCAACCTGTGTGAGTTCACTTCTTAAAGATGCACCAGTTAAATCTATGAATCAGTTTCTGATGACTGGACATCGCTGCTCAAATTAAATCACGATACTTCTCTGAAAGTCTCGACGAGATGTTTTCCCTTAAACATTTTCAGGCGTTTCAGCAGCAGATCTACGTTCATCTGGAGAGTTTTAACGTCGCTCCGTGTCTCCCTCAGGTTTTCACTGACATGTGTAAACATATGTAAAAACGTCGGCCATGCACATCCTCTAATCTGCAGCCTCTGTCCTGCGTTACAGCTGATTAGTCGCTGCTTTCACTTCCTGCAGCTCTTTGTAACCGTAGACAATCGTCCTGGAAGCTCAGCTGTAATTACAGCCGAGGAACACGTCGGACCGTGGGCTCAGACCGAGGCAGCATCAGGTTTCCCTCCAGCAGACGCATTAAACTGATGCTCGCCGCCGTGTGATGTTTGAAAATGTTTGAATATGTTTATTGAAAACAGCCTGTGAAATCGTGATCTGTAAACCGCAGTAAATCCCTGCAGGACAGATGGTGATATTAAAGCTCTCTACTCTACGCTGCCTGCTGTGATGTCAAACAGCAGATCAGCAGCAGTAAAACACACTCAGCTCATGAAACAGATCGGACGTCGTTTCTGTCGTGATTAGGAAGTAAATACCTGAAAGACTAAAGGATGTGATTTAAAGACCTGGAGGTGTGAGGAAACCTGAACCAAATCATAATAAACTACCAGCTGTGTCCGTTCATCAGCTGATGGATTCATTTCATTTATTAACAAATTCATTTTAAGACCAAACTTTAGTTCTTCCACTTTAAAATGATTCATAAACAACAAGCAGGAGATTAACTGAAGATTATAACGACTTCCTCTATCAACACGTCTCCGTCCTGATCAGAGGTGAACCGTTACCATGGAGACCAAACGTCAACCCACTGTAGAAGTTTACTGACGAAGAAGAGCATCACATCTACTGGAAAGAGAAGAAGAAGAAGACATGGAGTGGAAATATGTCCTCCTCCATGTCCTCCATGTCCTCCTCCATGTCCTCCTCCATGTCCTCCATGTCCTCCTTCTCCATGTCCTCCTCCATGTCCTCCTCCATGTCCTCCATGTCCTCCTTCTCCATGTCCTCCTCCATGTCTTCCTCCATGTCCTCCTCCATGTCCTCCATGTCCTCCTCTAGTCCTGAATGTGTAGAGTCTTAGAAGACGTCCAAGATGTCCACATTGTCTCCATGGTCTCTGTCCACATTGATTCCATCTTTGTTCATCTACCTCCATGTTTCTGTCCCTCACCTGATGCTGATTAGTAACGGTTACCATGGTTACCACCACCTCTCCTCCTCCTCCATGGTTAACATTAAATGATGCTGATGATGGACGTCTGTGTTAGATCTACAGCTTGTGATCCAGATGTGCGTCTCTGTGGGATTTAAACCCAGGAGGTCAGGCGTTAATGTGAAACCAGGGTCACGACCAAAACCCCCCCGACCCTCCAGGACCGGCTCAGCTCCAACAAGAGAAGAGAGAATGGATGAGGAAACAGGTTCTATCTTAATTTAGTGACAGTTCAGAGGTTTCCTGGTCCAGCGCTAAGCAGCAGTCTCATGAGGATTAGCGCCGAGAGAATCCGATGTACAGGCCGGAGGAAGAGCTCTGAAGCTCTGCAGGGTTAACGGCTTAAAGCTCCTCGGATGTGTTTTCAATCAGATGGAAACCAAAGAGACAACAGAGGGCAGCGGATAAAGACACAGAACACAATGTCCTCTGCAGCTTTCAGACACAGCGCCAGTGGACATGAGATGGACCTGGTTAATCCAGAGGAGCGTCCATCTCTCTGCTGCTCACTTCTTCACTGCTTCACACGTTAGAACGTTTTAAACCAGATTTAAAGACTGAAACAGGAAGTAGTCTCCATGGTAACCCCTGATCCGGGGCCGAGGCCCGTTTAGAGCAAGAGAAAAGATTAGAGATCACTGATGATGGAAACTTCTTCTTCTTTGACTCGAGTCTAAAACCAAAGTTGAAGCTATAAGACTCGTCTCTTCTTAACGGACCATCAACGGATCGCCAGCGGTGAAGTCACTTTTATGGAAATGAGGAAGACGAGAGGAAGCGTGACGAAGGCCAGAGACAAAGAGAGACGATGAGTTAAATAAACACGTGAAGCTAATCTGTGTCCAGATTGTTTTAATCTACAAAGAAAAAAAAAACTTTTACAAACGTCTCATCCTTCAGAGAAATAGAAGAGGAAGAAAAGGTGACAGAGCATGAAGAAGAAAGAGAAGAAGAAGAGAAGGAGCAAGATTGAGGGAGAAGATGAAGAAGAGAAACAAATAGTAGGAGAAGAAGAAGAGGAAGAAGAGAAGGTGTCTCCTCCATGTTAGTGTCCAGTCCTGAATGTTTAGAGAGAAGAAGATCAAGAAAGAAGAGGAAGAGAAGGAAGAAGAAGAAGAGGAAGAAGGGGATGAAGAGTCATGCTAACACCTTTAGCGCTGCAGCTAAAGCTTGTCAGTTTCTCTGCGGGAACCTCCCAAAGGGATCAATAAAGTTGTCTATCTATCTATCTAAAGGACTAGAAGATGTTTACGAGTCTTAATGGCCCCGTTCAGACCTGGATCATCTGATCACACCTGTCCAGTTTCAGGTAGCTGTGTTCCCACCTGGACCTGTTTAACCTGGACTCTAGAGACCAGATCAGTGTTCACACCTGGACCTGTTTAACCTGGACTCTAGAGACCAGATCAGTGTTCACACCTGGACCTTTAAGATGGATGTTAATGGAAGGTCTGAGTTTCAGGTAAATTTATGTTTAAACTTTCCAGATGAAGTTCCTACAGGTTATTTATTTTATTTTTCAGGCCGTGTTGACCTCCTGACCTCCTGACCTCCTGACCTCTTGACCTCCTGACTGTCACGTTCATGAACGTTGACCCTTTTTAGGCCTGAACTCACGCCTCAGATCAGTGAACACGCCGACGGAGGAGAAAGGACGACACAAAGGACGACACAAAGGACGACACAAAGGACGACACAAAGGACGTGTGGGGGAGGACACCTCGCCCTGTGTCCTCCCCCACAGAGCGATGACTGGATGAGGACACAGGCTTCCAGCTCAGAGGTCAGATTTACTCCTGAAACCTTTGAGACGGAGCAGATCCTCGACTGAACCAGGACTCAACTAAAAACGTCTCCCTCCACCTTTAGACTCCTACTGTGTCACGTTTGAATCTCCTCCCTGGCTTCAAAGGTCAAACTCTGCTCGGACTGAACCACGGGGGCCCTGATCCAGGACGAGGTCACTTCCTCCTCTTCTGTTCAGGCCTCAGACCAGACACCAATTAAGAAGAGGAAGAGAAGAGGAATGTGCCAGAGGACAGAGGAGGTCAGGACGGACGTCTTGTAACGGCGAGTGACTGCAGTCAAAGAAGAAGTGAGGACGTGAAAGACGAGTTTGGCAAGAGGCCAGAAACGCCATTAGCAGAGTGAGTCGTCAGCGTAGCGTGTCCGTGATAGACGACTTTAAAAACGCTCACATTTCACCGTTTTACCGCCGTGCCACGCCAGCACACCTGGCGTTCAGGTCACAGCAGAAGAAGAAGAGGAAGCCGAGCAGCGAGGCCAGAGAAGCCGTGAGACGCTTTAGTCATCATCGTCTCTTCACGTCAAACTCTCACCTGTCCCGGTGGTCGTCAGGGATCGGCCGAGCGCCAGGTGTGTTCATCCGCTGCAGAAAGTAGAGCCAAGAAACTTAAAGACGCTCTGTGACAGTTTATTAGGTACCCACAGGTGTGAGAGGTGTTTGTTTCATCCAGCGTAGCGTTCAGGACGTAAACAAGCTGTGAGAGCGCCGCTGCTAGCTTAGCAACCGTTAGCTTTAAAGGCATGCTAACGAGCAGCTAACAGCTAACTCAGTGTAGGACTGTCTCAGCTGAGTGTGGACATAGATTTAATACGTAAAGGGATTAGAGCTGCAGTCAGAAACAACGTTTTAATAACGTTATGAGAATAAATACAGATGGAAACTAAAAAAGAAGATTATAAATTATTAAATTAAATTAAATGATGAGAAGAAATTGAATCTGAATCATGAGAAGAAAATGTTTCTGAGCGTTAATGGAGACGAAGTGAGGAATGTGTTCTTCCACAGATGCAGTGATTCAGCAGCGTCTGACAGGCATGGCTGACCATGGGGGGGTGATGGGGGGCCATGATGGGGGGGTGGGGGGGGGGGGGTGGGGGGGGTGGAGGGGGGCGGGCCCGTCCCGTCCCGTCTCCCTCCCAGCTTCCTTAAAACAACAGTGGTGTTTGTGGAGCGTCGTGAGTAGCAGCTGGGATCCACGCTGCCTCCCGACCAGCCGGGTTGATTGTCAAAGCTGACGACCTGTTTGCTTAACCCCTGAGGAGAGGTCAAGGTAGCCGGCCTTCCTCCTCCTCCTCCTCCTCCTCCTCCTCCTCCTCCTCCTCCTCTCCTGCTGATTCCTCCTCGCCTACATGAACTCTCCTCCTCTCGCTTCCCACGCCGTGTCGTTACCTCAATTACAACCCACGTCGTCAAGCACGGCGGGGGGGGCGGGGGGGGGGGGTCGTCTCCTCATGCCAGATGCACGCTCGGCTATATTGTGTTTTCCGTGCGTGAGAGTGTAATCCTAATCTGCGATGTTCAGGGTTTAAACTGCAGATGAGCGTCCAGTCTTTGTGTTGTCGCTCAGACTCTGATGTGAACAGTAGAGCTGTGTTAATGAGTTTACTTTCTCATTAGAACCTCTAATTACAGCCGTGTGAGGCTCAGAGGTCCTGCACATACGCCCGTCCCCGAACGCACCAGCAGCTCGTACCAGGACCAGTGAATGCACCGTGATGTGAAGGTGGTGGTTCATCTGGAAATAAAACGAGTCAGAAGAAGCAGAATAAATCCAGAGCGATAATCCTCCTCTCTGCTCCAACGTCTCTAACAAATACCATCACTCCTCAGTAGCCCCCCGCGTTAGCCGCGGCGTGCTAGCGCAGCTGTTAGCCGAGGCCGAGTGCAGCTCTTAATGTTGGCACACAGGATTAGAGCTGAGCAGTAAAGCCTCCTGTTATCTGGCAGCATTATCCCCCAGGAGTTCCTAACATTAGTGACCTGTAAGCCGGTGTGTTGGAGCGATGCCGCCCTGCAGGTTAATGAGGTAAACAGAAACACCATGTCCCCTCCATGCTAATGATCCTGACCCACTGCTCAACAACTGGATGCAGCAAAGAATAAGACTCTGCCGTGCTGCAGCTCGTCGTTCACCAGCCATCGATGCAGGTCTGGCCCTCGGCTGAATGTGCTGGTTAGACTCTAGTCTGGATGTGAGACGGGTTCACGGTCTCTGTGTATTTACAGCCTCTTCCTGTTTCCTTCCCTCCCACACATTGAAAGAGCCACTTGGACCAAACCCCGTCTTCTCTAACTTTAGTGGCCTGAGCCTTTTCAGTTGGCAGCGCTCTGAGCCAAATGTACAGCAGCCACGGTGGAAGGATTCCTGTTTGGTCCAAACACTGAACCTCAGACCAAAGATTCAGGTTCAGCTTCCATCACGACGGTTTGTTTGTTTTTGGAGAAGCAGACGTTCATATGAACACATTATACAGAAAACCTGGAGGTTTATTTGCTCTGGTTTCACTGTATGATTAGGACTACATTTCCCATCAGCCCCGTGGTTTTCCATCCCTCCTCCCTCAGGATAAACAAGCTTTTTAACTCCCTCCACCATCTGCCTCCTCCTAAATGTGCTGCTCATCAACAGCAAACCTGCAGCCTCAGAACACATTGGTTAGTGTGGGAGGAACCTGCCTGTCCTCTGGGGGGGTCTTTGAGGGGAGGGGCCTCTGTGGATCAGTTCGGGATCTAGTGAATGTGGAGGCCAGGTCAACACCTTGTGCTGTTCTTCTTCCTAAAGTGTTTTTGTGGCTGCATCCTGCTGGGGATGGCTGCTGCCATCAAGGAGTGTCATTGCTATGGGGTGGGGGTGCCTGGTCTGGTCTAGGTGGGTGCTACATGTCTAAGTAACATCCACACCAATGAATGAAGCCAGGTCCAGAAGTTTCCCAGCAGAACACTGAACTGGAGCAAGATGCTTTAGATGGTGTTTACTGCCCTGGTCATAATGATGTGGCTGATCAGTGTTTTATATATTTCTTCATAAAAATGACTCAGAACATCCTGAAAGTCAACAAAGACCCAATGAGCCAATATTACATATCATAGTGTAATGAGACTCAGGTGTGGTTCAGTTCCTGGTTTAGTTTCATTGTCTCAGTCTGATGTTTGTGGACAAAGGAGCTTTGTCTCAGAGCTCAGAGAAAGAGTTGTTGTTGCTCATCAGGCTGGAAAAGGTTCCAGAAGCATCTCTAAAGAGTTTGGAAGCCACAAATAATCCACAGTCAGACAGATTGAAGACGACAGGAGTGGTCCACCAACAAAGATCACTCCATGATAGTCTGAGAGGAACCAGAGGAACCCAGGGGAACTTCTAAGCAGCTAAAGGCCTCTCTCTCATTGGCTGATGCTAATGTTGATGAATCCACTGAACAACCATGGTGTGATGGACAAAGACACTGCTCTCCAAGAAGAACATTTCTAAACATCATGTGGACAAGACAGAAGACTACTGGGACAATGTTTAGTGGACAGATGAGACCAAAGTAGAATAGTTTGGTTTAAATGAGATGAAGCATCAGAACCTCATCCCTCCATCAAACATGGGGGTGAAGCTAATGTCCTGGTTTGGGCCTGTTCTGCTGCATCTGGACCAGGACGCCTTGTCCTCATTGATGGACCAATGAACTCTAAAAGAAAATGTCAGGACATCTGTCCATGAGCTGAATGTGAAGAGAAACTGGGTCATGCAGAAAGACAAGGAGAACCAAGAACACAAGTGGTTCTACAAGAGAACGGTTAAAGAAGAACCAGATGAATGTTTAGGAACAAGTCAAAGTCCTGACCTTAATCCAAGAGAAATGTTGTTGTTGGACCTGAAGCAGCAGTTGATGTGAGGAAACCCACCAACATCTCAGAACTGAAGTGGTTCAAGCTGCTGGAGAACACTGATCAGCTGGTACCAGGAGGAGGACACAGGGAGGACATGATATGTAATATTGTCTCACTTTAGTCTCCACTTCCAGGATGTTTAGAGTCTTTATTTTATTCAGACCTGTAGAATGATGCTCATATTTCTCTTCGTCTGTCTCGCTCCTCTACGTCTTTCTTCCGTGCTCTTGGTTTGTCCTCCTCATCCGTGTCTTTCCATGAGGACAGATGAGGCTGCCAGTGTCTCCGGCTGCAGTCCTGTGGACGGCCTGAGTAAATGCCACCCTGCTGACGCCAGCCATTAGTGTCACGGCTGCAGGCTCATGTTTGCACATATTGATTTCAGCAGTGCACTCTGATAACAGGTCGTTTTATTTGGCTCCAAACTTCAAACTGTAAAGTGTCGTGCCCCGAGGCGTCGTCTCAGATTCCACTGAGCTGAGGACGAGGCAGAGACGTGAGCAAACGGCCGGCGGTCCAAACGCTTTCTGACTAATTATCCTCCTGTTCTCACCAACATTTACACTCTGGGCGTCGCTGCCTTGTTTTTATCTGCTCTGACACTGAAGTCAGCTCCACGGCCAGGAGAGGACAGGCAGATGGCTCCTACAAAATAAAAGTCACATGTAGAGACACATGAAGCTTCATGTGCTGCTTTGACTCGTTCCAGCTTCTCCTTCATCTCAGACCATGAACAGCTAATGGACATTTAATTAATGTGATAAAGAACTAAAGGACGCTTTAACCAGCTCAGACTGAAACACAGAAACATCTTTAATGTTTTAAATATAGTGAAATCTGATTTTTTCTTATTTATAAATAAAACTAATTAAATGATATTAACTTTTAATTAAAAACATAAAAATACATTTATTTAGTCCAGTTCCTTTTTAATTCTAATCTAACTTATAACATCAGCCTTTTATTTTATTAATTGATCAGAGAGCAGAGATCAGGACTTTAATTCATCACTGTGAAAGTTTATTTTATTTTTTTAGTCTCATTTTAAATATTCAGATAAATCGTTTTCTTGCTTTAATTAAATCTATTAACGTCGTTTTTTTTTCGATGAATCCGTTTAAAGTTTAAAAACATTCAAATGTCTTTTATTCTCTGATCTTAAGAATAAATTAGAGCAACAGGTTATTAATTAATTCATTTATTAATTCATTTATTTCATAAACGACGCAGAGACACGTTTCATTCAGCAAAAATAAATAGAAATAAATAATCAGTAAATAATCGCGGAGCCGTCAGTCTGATGTAAATATAAACATTTTAAATTAAATTTAAATCCTATCTTTTCATAAACTGATCGTTTTTAGCGCAGTAGAATTCATTTCATTAAATCTCCTCGCGCTCGTTTCAAACGTTTTTAACGCGGAATTATTTACATCATTATTATACACGATGGAGACAAAAAAGAAATAAAATAAAATAAAATAAAATAGCTTTAAAGGTTTTATTAAAACTCTAATAATAATAATAATAATAATAATAATAATAATAAGGAGCTGCAGCTCTGACATCAAACATCTTTGTCTCCATCTCATCAGGAAAATTCAAACTTCATCCGCCATTTTATTTAACATTAAACTTTAGATTAAAATAAAAAACGAATAAAAACAGAAAAAGATGGACCTTTAAAAGCAGATCACTGATATTTATTTAAACTATTTCATTTTATTCTGCGTTAGAATAAATAAATAAAATAAATAATATTAATGAACATATGAGGACAGGCCTGGAGAGAAGCTTTAGTGTTTTATTTAACAAAAGTTTTCTTATATTTAATTAAAACAGAAGCATGGATGAATATTTATTCTTATTTATTAGTAAAGATTTATTTATTTATTTATTTATTATTTATTGTTGAGGCTGTAAATAATAAAAAGCTGCTCATTTAAAACTTGAATTAACATGAATTCAGTTTAATTTATTTAAATAATTCATCAGTAAATATAAAGATGTGATAAATGTTCAGACGTTAAATCTATCGATGTTAATTATTAATGTTTGATGATGAATCATTTCTAATCATCCGTTAATTTATCGTCGTGTTAAACGTGAACTAACCTTCAGATGAAACAGTGAATTAAATGATGAAGGTGGAGGCTCCGCCCACTGCTCCACCTACAGGTACAGCTCTGACCTTTGACCTCTCAGGTGAAGAGATGCTGCATTATTAAGAAGCATCTGAACCTCTGAGGTGATTAGTGGTCACGCAACGGGCCTCCACGCTGGAGGAGGAGGAGGAGGAGGACGAAGAGGAGGAGGAGGATGAAGAGGTATCTGGAGCCTTATTGGTTACAGGAGGAGGAGGAGGAACTGGCCCCGCCCCGTTAAAACAGCCGGTGTTCATCCTGGCGTGACCCCCGCCCTGACCTCCTCCAGCTGGAGATGTTCATCTTCACAAACCTCCTCTTCCTCCTCCTCCTCCTCCTCCTCCTCCTCCTCCTCTAGACCTTGTCCCGTCGTTCTCTTCGTTCTTCATCGTTCTTCGTCCCGTCATATTAGAACATGAGTCTAATAACGTTTAGTTTCATCAGGAGGAAGAATTAGCTCTCTGTCAGAGGCTGGAGGACGCTTCAACCTGCTCAGCAGAGACCAGCTGGTTCTAATCAGAGCTAATGCTAAGCTAATGCTAAGCTAGGTAGCTGCATGCTAGTTGTTGATTGGCTGATCATGAATAAGCTCAGATGGAGCAGCAGTTTTAATGATGATGTCTCTGTTAGGAACTGATTCTGCTCCTGTAAAGATCTGCTGGACCAATCAGATCGTTTGGGGGGCGTGGCTTAATGTGGTGATGGACTACCTGTCCTCTGTATCAGCTGAGATGAAGACGAAGAAGACGAAGGACAGAGTGAAGCTCAAGGCTAAACACTTAAGAGTCTGTTCACAACTAGAGACGTCCTAAATGTCCTACAGTTGGTCTCCTGTGTCTTCCTAAAGTCTGTCCTTGTCTTCCTTGTCTTCTGTCCATGACGCTGTCTCCAGGAAACGTTCAGTGTTTGTTGTTGTTGTTTGGCTGCAGCCTTTGACTGATGGATGATGATCAGCTACTACCACCTCACCAACACATCCACAGACACTAGATACTAACAGAGGACGACCTTCATGGTAGAACCTGAGTCCTTCTTCTTCTTCTTCTTCTTCCATCTTCTTCTTTCAGCTTCTTCTTTCAGCTTCTTCTACTCTTTTAATTTCTTCTTCTTCTTCTTCCATCTTCTGACCTCCTTCTTCTTCTTGTGTTCTTCTTGATCGATCTTCTTCTTCTTCTTCTTCTTCTTCTTCTTCTTCAGCTCTGACTCTCTTCCATTAACGAGGTCTTGACTCCTCAGATCTAAAACAAACTTCAGCAGATGATTCGTAGATGAAGCTCATCATTGTGACTCAGCCTCATCAGGACGTCTCTGGTCTTTTTCACCCTCTGTGACTAACTACATTTCCCAGGATGCACTTTGATGGCAGCTCACATTCACGTTGTCTCCATGGTGATAGTTGTCAGATGTAAAGGTATTTGACCGTTGCATCGTCTTCCTCTTCTTCACTTCCTCTGCCTCCCCCACCCTCACCCCATCATCCTCCCACTCTTTACCAACCTCCTCCTCCTCCTCATCCTCATCCTCCTCCTCCTCTTCCTCCTCCTCCTCCTCCTCCTCCTCATCCTCTTCCTCCTCCTCCTCCTCCTCCTCCTCCTCCTCCTCCTCCTCCTCCTCCTCCTCCTCCTCCTCCTCCTCCTCTCTCCTCCTCCTCCTCCTCCTCCTCTTCCTCCTCTCTCCAGTCATCCTGCAGGCACCGACCCTCCTCCATCTCTTCTTCTTTTTTCTCAGGTTCTGTCTTTAAATGTTTTTCTTGATGAAAAAAATTCAAATTAAACGATTGTTTCAGCTCGTTGGTAAAAACTAAATCTGCTCCTTGAACCAAACAGAGAATAAATAAATGTTCTCATTTCGTATCTGATCAGTGAATAACTTGTTGACTCGTTCGTCTTCATCTCACTGAGCGTTTCGTTTGGGGACTATTTTCATCGGCGGATTAATCCACGTCAGCTGCTCTAGTTGTTAGTTTGGTTCTGTAGAGTAACAGAAGAAGAACTCATTTCAAACATTTCACCTCCTCCTCCCCCTCCTCCTCCTCCTCCTCCTCCTCCTCCTCTTCCTCCCTCACCTGCCTCTTTTAATTCGTCTTTTTCCTCCCGTCTGTTCGTCTCACACATCCGTCCGTCTCTCCGTCCGTTTGACTGAGCGCCCGTCGCTCTGACCTGATACTTTCTTCTCGTTTCTGTCTCTTTCCTCTTCCCTCCCCGTCTGTCCCAGCTCTGCCGTCCTGTCCGTCCTGTCCATCCTGTCCGTCCATGTGTCTTTTCTCCCTCCTGAACTCTTCCTGCCTCTTCACCGTTTGGCCTCAGACTCAGAGAAACTTCTCACGGCTGAGAGTCCACTACGTCCTCAGCTTTGACCTTACGTCTGTTCTTCAGCTCTCAAGTAAAAGTCTAGATGTGTCTTTGGTCTGTTTGACCTTTGACCCCTATGCTTGTGAAGCTGCAGGTGTCTTTAGAGGTCAGTGTCGGGGATGGAGGGCGGATTAAAGCCGAATGAAAGGAAAGAAAAGACTTTCCTTCTCGGCTGATTGATCAAGGAAGCGACGGCGAGGAGGACAAATCATTTCCTCGCCGTCGTTCTAAGTGAAGTTGTTTGACGAGACGCCGGCTACGATCGGACGCCCGTCACTTTCCACCTCCTCTATGAGTGGGACCCCCCGCCGCCTCGCTGCGCCGAGGCTTAGCTCTGCAGGCCGGCCGGAGAAAGTGGGTTAAAAATGGCCGACGTGAAGAACAAACGGGCTGAATGTGAGTTTACGGTGAACGTGAAGAGGCCGTCAGAGCAGATGGTTGAAGGAAGGATGAGAGAGAGAGAGAAATGAACGCGTGCATACGTAATAGAGCGTGAAGCCACGAGGTGAGGATGAGGAGCGGGTCGGGATGCCCCACCGTCCTCTTCCTCCTCTTTATTTTCTTACGTGTAAGAAAAAAAAGAAATGGGGGAGGGGATGTAGTAGTGGAGGTAGTGACGGCCGGGCCTCTGAAAGCGAGGGGGAGGCGACGGAGGCGGGACCAGAGGGGCGGGGCCGAGCGGAGTGGCACCTCGGCGAGCCAGTCGGAGGCCGGCAGCGATCCACGAGGGGAAAAAAGAAAAGTAGATCCCAGTGAAGATTGAGATAATTCTAATTAGAAGTGACTCTGCGTGCCAGTGATCCATGCAGACTATTAGTGTTGTCACGAAACGCTGCGCAGGCTACTGGGCATGCTCAGTGAGTCGGGCAGCCCCCACGTCGCTGGGCGAAGGCAAGGGAAGGTCACGTCGCCGGGGTGTGCAGCAGCGAGCTCCCTCGTTGTCTGGATTCTGCACGCGATCTTCGGCGGGGGGCGGGGTGGGATTGAGCGAGCGAGAAAGAAAGAAAGCGCCGGCTCAGAGCTTTTTTTTCATTTCCTGCTTCGTTGTTTGTTTGAAAATACTGCAGCACAGTTTGGCTGCTGCGTTTGTCGAAGGGTTCAAGGCCAAAACACAGCGACCCGGCGCTAACTCGCCTCGACCCAAAAATAAAGAAATAAAAAAACACCAAAACAAAGACGGACGTGTCAAAACCGCTCCAGAGTGACGGAAACACGCCGTTAACCTTTTAGCTTTGGACAAACAAGGCGTCCGTTTGGCTCCTTTAAAGGTCCAACATCAGCCCAGACACAAACTTTAAGATTAAGAGTTTCAGGTTGAGATTAGCATCACGTCATAATCTCACAAATTACGAGCGATTTGAGGTTTAAATTCAGAAATTTAAAAAAATCCGTACTTTACGTTTCAGGGCTGTTTGCAGACATTAACAGATCATGGCGCCTCTAGTGCTCCACTTAAAGGTCCTGATGGATCTAACATCTATCTGATTTATTCTATTTGTGTTTTCAGACTTTTGTTTTGTTGAATGTATGAGAATCAACCAGAGGACGTGGTTTAAGGTCAAGTGTTCTCTCTTTACGTCCATCCATAGAAGATGGACGGATGGACGATGGACGGATGGACGGATGGACGGATGGACGGATGGACGGACGGACGGACGGATGGATGGATGGACGGATGGACGGATGGACGGATGGACGGATGGACGGATGGGGGAGGGGGTCGGGGGCTTGTTCTGCATTCCTGCAGTAAAATCCTGAGATAATCAGCTCTGGACGTTCCTCTGCACAAACCCTGATCTCGTACCAAAAACGTTTCCAAGCGTTTTAAGCTTTTAAATTCTGTTTGTCGATGTCTTTCTTTCCATGTGGAGCTTTTTTTTGTTTTTTTTTCTGGAGCATTTGAGGTTTGAACCAGTCGCTCGTATTTCTTCTCATCGATCAAAGAACATTCATTAGTTTAAACTTCTACATTTAAAAACGTTCAGACGTTTCAAAGTGAAATAACTGAACTTTATCTTCTAATTCCTTCAATAATTTCACAGAAAATGTATTTTAACAAGAAGAACAAGAGTGATTTAAATTCTATGGTTCCTCTCAGTGATCTATAAAATGACTTTAAATCATCTTTAATTCATTTCTGCAGCTTTTCTTTGAACCGTGTCAGAGGTCAGTCTGTGAAGAAATCAGAACATAATAAAAACAGCTCAGTTCATGTTCACTTTATAGAAACAGACTCTTTTCCTTTTTCAGCTTCATAGAATCATCATCAGCTCCTCGCCGTGCTGCCTTCGCTGTCCCTGGGTCAAATCACCACCCTGATGACTAGTCCTGCTCTTTATAGGTGAACTGTTTTTACGCTTTAAAACATCTAAAGACGATCTGTCAGTGATTGAATGTTCCTGTCAGAGCAGATCTCACGTCATCAGCCTTTAAAAATAAAAATACAGGACGACGACAGAAGAGTTTACAGAGAAATGAGTGTTTCCTTTAAAGCAAAGTCTGGTTCTTGTGTCAGAGTCTCCAGTTTAAAGATGAACTGAGTTTTCCTCTGGTTTCCTGCAGCTGATTAGTTTTGGTCCAGTTTGAAAGCGTCCTCTTCCTCAGACGTGTCCCGTACAGGACATCAGACGCTCTTTATGTCCCGTCAGTAAACTGGACGACGCGTTGCACAATAAAACAAGATTTAAATAGAAGAATAGAAGCAGACGATGACAAACATTTATTTCACAAACTGTTTTTTTTATGTGAAGTAGTTTTAGTTTAACGTGTTTACTGATGTTCTGCCTTACGTCTGTGCTGTGATATTAGATTAAAGGGAAATAAAACAGTTTGATGCATCTGCTCATTTAGAGCACGTTAGTTATTTTAAGCTTCAGCTTCAGTCGACAAAATGATAAAAAAGCAACGAAGTGATTAAAACATCACAAAACAAAACTGAGAGCAGGAGTTAATTAGAAGAATAAATATAAATACAAGAATTTAAATTCACATTTAATTCTTTTACTGGAAATAAATTTAAAACTGCATCATGTTAATTAAGACAAAGTGTCATAATTTAAAGTCTAAAATTAAATTAAATTAAATTAAACCATAAATGTTAAGTTAATAAATTAAGACATTTATAATATTTTTTTTTGTCAAACCTTGAACTAAAATTCAACTTAATAAATTTAGTTGAAAATAAATTAAAATAAAATAAAGTACTGCGTTCATCTTAATAAAGAAAAACTCTCAACATTTAAAATTACAAATTAAATTAAATTAAATTAAATATTACCAGAATATAAATATTTACAAATTATTTTATAAACCATTTTTTTATTTTATTTTTTGTGTAAATCTTGATCTGTTAAAATAAAAACACAAAGAACATTTTCTTCTGAATTTATAAAATGAAATAAAATAAAAAGAAGACGTTCCTCTGATCTGAGCTCAGCTGAGAAACCAGACACGAATGAAGAGTTTGATGTTGATACGAAATAAATGTAGTTGATAGATGAGCTTGATGTCCTGAGCTCTGAGAGCAGAGATCAATAAAACGACTGTTAATAAGAATAAAAGAAGCAGAAATACGTCAACGCTCTGCTCCGTCATAGATCTGCTCATGTGCAGAAAATAAATCTGAATAAGTTTGAGTCTGAATTTAAAGTTTATTTGTGCTGCAGAGCTTCAGAGACGTCCTCTAGACAAAGACCAGGAGACAAACTCGTCCTTTGTCTCATTCCAGTGGTTTTGATCTTTTCTTGAGTTCACTACAAACAGAAGAGTAACACGTTGACCAGAGTCTCCTCCTTTAAACTTTATTAGTTCTTCACTAAACTCTCGTTTAACTGGATCTGTTTCTTGTACCTTTAATATAGTTTCTCTAACTTGTCTTTTGTCTTTTCTTATATTTTCTAATAGACTAAAGATGTTCTTCTGCCTGAATCGAAGCCACAGCGTCTCAGACTCACATTTAAAACAGACTGAGAGCTGTTTCTGAGATAATTAAGCAGACTCTGAGCCGCGACGTGAAGCCTAAAGCAGCCGAGCAGACGTCTGTGTTTCCTGCTTTCCTTCCTCTCCGTAGCGTTTTCTCTGCTCGCGCTGATCCAGACTCAGACTCTGAACTTGTCTCATTAGACAAAGAAAAGTTTGCAGGTCTGGATCTTCAGCGTGCAGGTTGGGATTATCTGAGCGGACGTTGGTGCTAATGACTTGTGATGGACTTTGTTTAGCAGCGTAAGGGTCAGCGCCCGAGCTCCGGTCTTTAAACTTCACTTCTGCTGCAGATTAGATGCCACTTAGCAGAGAGGCTCAAAAGGCTGACGACTAGAATAACTCTAGACACGTTAGGACGGAACGTCGTGTTCAGTCTGATTCATTCATCGGCTTCATCGTAAACAAAACGTTTGCTCCACAGCTTCTAACGCTGCAGATAAACGTCCTGCATCACGTCGCCTCTGAAACGTTCACGTGTGTTTTACTGCATCAGATTAGAATCATTAGAATAAATAAAGGTCGTTAGGAAGTTTCTGATTAAATGATTAAAGTCACATCATGAAGAACAGACAAACATCCTTTTATCGTTTATTTGGTTTTGTCTTTATTTTGCAGCTGAACGTCTCCAGAGCTGAGGACGACTCTGAGGGACGGAGGGACGGAGGGACGCTCTGCATGGAGGTAAATGAAGGAGTTAGATAGAAACCAACCAACAGAAATAACTAAACGTGTGACAAAGAAAGAAAAGGAAGCGTCGTTGTGTCAACTCTCAGAAAATAAACATTTATTTGAACTAGAATCATGTTTTTAGTTTCTAGAAAAGTTCATTAAAAAAGTTTTTGCAGCTCTAAAGGTTTATTATTCAGGACAACTGAAAGGTTGGTTCATGTCCCAGAGTAGCTCCTGATGTTGGACATCAGACGAAGCAGCTAGCTTAGCATTAAGCTAGTTCATAGCAGAGCTGATTCTCAAGGCCAAGGCCGAAATGAGAACTCTAAAAATTGCCGACACCATGTGTAACAGTAAAGCTAGCTTTAGCCTGCTAGCTAAGCTAACTACTTACTTATCAAAGGGTTAAACAGCTACAGAAGAAGTTGGAACATTTAGCAGCTGAAAAAAAAATCACCACATGTTAAAGTCCCATGACGGCGCCGTCCAATCACAAGAGGAGGAAGAGAGGAGGTTGGGGCCGATGGAGGGTTTTTCCCTTTTCAAACTGATCGTCAGCCACGCTTGTAGTTTATTGTCGTAACCATGGCAACAACAAACCCTCCTAACCCTCTGTAAGGTTGTGCTCATTTCAAAGAACAGACCAGGATTTATCACGTGTCACTGCAGGGTTAGGGTTTTCATTCAGCACTGAAATTAGTTTTTATTGTTTTTTATTTATTTATTTTGTGGCTTAATTCTTTGGGCTTGTGAGGATTGTGTGTTTAAGTTTTCATCTTTGTGATATCGCTCAGAGTTCAGCTTAATGCTTCAGACGCTCTCAGATATTTAAACCGATTAGATGTTGATGGTCAGAGAGTTTATGTCCATAACTTAATAAATGATTCTCAACACGTCACTGGTTTATACACGGCCTGCTGTTAAATGAGCCAATATTACATATCAGAGAGAGGACTGGGCTCAGATATGATTCAGTGACAGGACCAGGAGGACACAGCACATACTGAAAACTAACGTCACTAACGTTTATAACTCACAGATATGTAATATAACGTAATAATGACCAGTTTTCATGAATAAACAACCACTCGAGTGTAATATTCGTCTCTCTTTGTCCACTTCCAGGACGTGTGTGAACGTCTGTTGATGTTTTGAGACGTTTTTATGCAGAAATGTGAAAAACTCTGAAGCGTCTAATGGCTCAGACCTGGAGCCGCTGAAGTGAAGTTAGCATGAGCTGGTTATTGAAGCTACGCTGCAGCAGATCCTCTAATGACTTTACCCTCCATGAAACCTTTGTTCTCCCTCTGAGGAGATAGATTTATAAATCAGTTAAACATTAGGACAGGACGCTGTTTGCCTCCTTCCTCCGTACGTGACCTCCTGTGACTCACAGACATGACGTAGTTGAACAGCAGCTCTGGGTTGTCTTTTCTAGATATCGTACTAAAATCCCCCAAACTTGTAAAGGGTGTAAGGAGTCTTTGTGGGGGGGGGGGGGCTCTGCGGTCCAGCTGATGTCTGTATCGTCCCGAAGGCTTTTCTTGGCCGCTGAGGCGTGAAGAGCCGAGCAGCAGCAGAGAGACCATGTCTGCAGGCTCATGTTTTGATCTCTTCAAACCGTCCCTATCAAACAGATTACGGCCGGAAATACCTGACATGACGGCAGACAAAAGGGAGTCCAGTGCTGATGGAGGTCAGCGGGCGGGCGTCCAACCTGTCCGAGTAACGGAGACGCTTTGAGACGGACGTCCTACGACGACGCGTTGAGATTTATGACTCTGTGTTTGTTACAGGAGTCAGGACGCTCGCTGCACAGCGTCCACATTGGTCACTGGTGCTGAAGTGTTGTTCTTCTGGTCGTCCGTCTCTTTGTAGCCCACAGCTGGACGTCCCAGGCTCTGGTTGCCTAGGTAACCACCATAAAAGCATGGCTAGCGTACGGACGGAGCTAGCTAGAGGAAAATACTGGATTCATCACACGCTCTGAGCCGCCATCATCACGGTGAATGTGCTGGTAGGTTAGCTAGGCCAGTGGTTCCCAACATAGGGGCGGGGCTCCTCGTAAGGGCCATTAGCTTAGTCTGAGGGGTCCTGAAACGTTCTGGAGTAAATAAATTACCTTTCCATCCAAATCTAAAGTGATTCTCAGGTCGTCCTGGTTTTGTAGCTGTTCTCTAGAGCAGTGATTCTCAACTGGTGGGTCGTGACCCAAAAGTGGGTCACAGGCCTGAGAGTCATTGATTGACACTCATCATAGGGCTCTGGGTGTCACATGACTGTTTTGTTGACGCCTCCATATTGGCAGGAAAACTCTGAAAACACTTTAGAGAGATGGAAAATGACTCCACAGATTATATATCACAGACTCTGATCATGACCAGGTGGGATTGAAACCTGCAGTATCTTAATAGTAGGAATGTGTGACATTTCATCGTTTACGATATATCATCAAAAACATTCTCCACGGTAAGAATATGTCATCCCGTGATAAAAACCATAAATTCCCATTGATGACGTTTATATGTGAGCGACACACTCTCAGCCCAACACGTGTGGAATATTAACAAACTGACAATGGTGGAAGGTGGAGCAGATACGCCGGCAGAGAGGAGCTCGTTCCTAAACGAGGCTCCACCTCCATTATCTGGTTTGGTTTTAACCCCTTAACGCCTCAATTGATTCTTCAATTATAGAAAGAAATTAAATATTTGTATTTTTGTTACCACTCCGGCCGGTCCTACCAGAAACTAGTGCTTGCTAAAGGTTCCTAGGATTCTTTTGAATGTGCACAAACCGACATTGGAGTATTACATGTGTTATTTCAGCTGCAGTCTGAACGGAAACAGTGCGTCGTGAATTAGCAACACTAGGCATGAAGGGGTTAAAAAGTCTGACGTGGGGCAGCAAATTACAACATGCAAGGTTTGCAAACAAATAGTGCATAAAAAGGACAGTAACAGCACTAATTTGTTCCACCACCTCAAACACAAGCACAAACCAGAAGATGAAGAAAGACAGAAAATGAGCAAAGATGCAGAAGCAGCGTCGACTTCATCCAAAGAGTCCGGGAACAAAACAACAACTCAGATAGGAATGATCAACACCTCTTTGTGCCAGAATAGTCTGGGAGACGCAACGGAGAAATGGTTTTCTAATATTCCCAAAGATCCCTCACAACGTCGGATTACTGCAATAAAACGATCGAGAAGCAGGAAGGAGGAAACAGAGCGGTGAATCCCTCAAGAAATGTATTAGTCTTGTGTAGTTCTCTCTACTGAGTGGATCAATGCCACGCAGTCAAAAACAAAATTTGCAGGAAATAATAATCTGCTACGATATAAATGCTGCTCTAATAAACCAAATTATTTAAACGTCTGTTTTCAAATAAAGTTAGAAATAAAAGTATTTATAACATAGATTCATTTTGAATCAATCTTTCTATCAGGGACAGAGTCCAGAGTCTTGTTCACTCATCAGGTTTTTAACATCATGTCCAGCAGGTTTCTGTTCATAGAGGCAGGTTAGGCTGATGTTTATAACGTGGATGATAAAGAGCTGTTAATCATTCAGAACTAAAACATGAAACAGATTAATAGTTACTGTCATGTTTGTAGGACCAAGGAAAGTTAATGAGGTACTTCTATGTATCTGATACTACAGGTTTCAATGCTTGATAAAAATCCCACCTGTGACTGATGATTAGAGTCTGTGATAATCTGTAGATTTATCTTGTACTGGTCAGTTTCTATCAGTTTAAAGTGTTTGAACTCTTCCTGTTAAAGTGGAGGATTCAACAAAACAGTCATTTGGAAACAAAACACTTCTTTATTTGGTGTTTGTGTATGTGACTCTGTTGAGTCTCTTAAAGGCTGAAGATACTGAAGTGAAGAGTTTTGGTTTTGATTAAAATGTTAAAGTTAATAGTTTTCTCTCTGGTTGTTTTTATTTTTATGTTTTCATCCTCTGATGTTCTGTTTTTCTATCTCAGGTTCAAACTGCTGCGTCTGTTCATTCAATGAATTTAAGACGTTGTGAGTCACGGCTTCATCATTAAAGGCTGATGGTACCAGACCAGTTGAGAACCAGACTCTAGTGGACGTTCCAGTCTCTGGTTGCCTTGGTAACCACCATATGAACCAAGCTTATGTCTACACTTCATCGCTTTCTGACAAAAACTCCTTGTCGTCGTCTTGGACTCAGATTCTTGATCATCTTCAGACTGAAGTTCTGACGTGATTAGTTGAAAAAGCTTCTTTCTTTGACCCAACGTTTTATTCTTTAGTCAAAATGAATGCAGGGATTTAAGCTTGTTTTAACCCTTTCAACTCTGGTTGAACCTTAAAGAGCTTTTCAAGCTTCCTGCTTAATTGGAGAGAAGGTCGGGGTGCCGTGACCTCTGACCCCTGGCTTCCTTATTATTGTTCACTTCACATGTTCGTTGTTTTGAAGCTTTTGTTTTTTGTTCTGCGGCGTCTCAGCCTTTGTCTCTGTCTTTTCTTAATGATTCAACACATTCACAACGTTATTACTGAAGAACATCAAAACAAGTCAATTATTTTTTCTGAATTTATTCTTAATTACATTTAATAAGAATTTTAAACTTTAAACATATAGCCTACTTCTTTGGGTTTCCCTTCATTTACAACTAAATAAACAAATCCTTCTTTTAGTTTCTTGACCAGCTGTCGTCTGTTTATCACTTTGCACCAAAATCTGAATTTACAAACGTTCAGATTTTATCAATAATAATTAGAATATTGATTTGAACAAACTGTCTGATATTGATTCATCAAATCCTTAGAGAGATTTTATAAAATCCTCACTTGCTGCATCGTCTCCTTAGATATCTCCTGAGATTGTTCAACGAGAATAGTCGACATGTGATGGAGACTCTGAGAGCAGAGTCAGGACTAAAAGCTGGTTAGATTTAAAAAGAAAAACTCTTTTGAAACAGAAATATTGTAACACAGGGGAGGTCTCTGCAGCAGTGCATGCTGGGAAGTCTGCTAATATGCCGATGACGTCACTGTTTCTTTTACTGAGTTCATAGTTTATTAGTTCCTGTCAGAATCAGAGTCTGATGAATCTTCATCTTCCATCAGACAAAAAAATATGTCTGCATCAGCTGGACAGTCCTCCAACCAATCAGAGACATTTAAACTTATTCAGATGACATCTATGACTACTCTAAGCCCCGCCCCTGAATTATCTAATTGGAGTAGAATCAGATCCTTCAGAAATCTAGAAAAGTTCAGCTGCTCCAAAAGTTGTGGACAACTCCGAAAAAACTGGAGGCTAAAAGACTTAACGTTTTATAAAAGGTGACTCTGTCTGAAACTATAAGCAATCAGTTCATTTATATTCATCTCACAGTGACTAGCATGCAGCTACGTAGCGTAACACAGGCTAAGCTAGCAGCGTTTAGCTAATGTTAGTTGAACTGAACTAAGTCTGTGAAAGTAAAAAAGTAAACATCATCTAGCTGCTGTTTGCACATATTTACCACCAGTCGTCAACAAACCCTGTGAACACGACCAATAGAAGCATGAGAAGAGTTAAACAACTTTTTAAGGATTATGTTAAAATGTACTAGAGCGGTAAATAAGTTTAAGGAATAATCATCTTTGTTTGGATTAATACTGAGTGCAATGTTTCCTTGACCCATTCATCCACCCCGAAGCTTTAATTATAAAAATGATTTGATTGGTTGATCAGTTCCTAACAGACCAAAATATTGCAGGTTTATTTGTTCAACTCATGTTAAAAGTTAGAAAAGCTCGTGTTCATGAGTTCTGAAGTGCTCCAAAAATAAAACTATTAACCTGAATTAACTTCACTCATTCATCTTTACAAACAGATTAATGAGAGAAGATGAGAACAGATTCGTTTGAGGTGTTTGAACAACTGACAGGCTTAAGAAATCCTTTCAAGGATTCACGTATCGAGACAAAACAACATTTAGAGATCTGAAGTGATCCTGGCGTCTGTGTTTGTCAGTTCTTCTGTAATAATGTTAACTCCTATATGCTTTTAGTAAAATAAACTTCAGTGGCATCAAATACCTGAAAGTGATGCAGCAAAGCCTCCCATAGGACGGCAGGGATTTGATATGGTGTTTATTGATTTCCAAAAAAGAGGCCGTAATCCTTAAATTTAGGAGCAGAGACACTAATGCTCTCTATGACTATAACAGCATGAGGGCTGTGAATGCCTCTCTGTGGCTGTAATCCACCTGCATGAGGGCTGACTGTCTGTCTGTCGGCTTAAATCCTCCTCAGCTCCAGTTACAGCTTCACTCAGTCACACTCTTCAGCTCCACTCACTTCAACCCTGAGATGCTAAAGTCTTCCTAAAGCATTTTGCAATTTGTGTTTCGCCTCCACTGTTTTTTTCCCCAGAGTCTCTAAAGCTCCTGTGAATAGTTTTTAGGATTTAGACAAATTAATCTGCAAAACACAAAAATCTACATTTCTACATTGTTTGTTCAACTCAACAACATTTTTATTTTCTCATTCTGTGCATATTCATATATTTTAATATATAAATTAATATGTTTTCTATATAATCTTCTAAGTATAACAGACAGTAGAGTCCAGAGTCTCCATTTGACTTCCTTTCCAAACGTCACCTTTCACTGTGACACAGTAGTCAGGTTGTAGGTGCTGGAGGTCGGGGTGGATGGATGGGTCAGGAAACCACTTAGCCAGCTTTGTAGCAACGACTATGTCACTACCAGATATTCACTAAAAAACAGACATTTCTTCTATTGTTGTAAACACGGGAGGCGGCGTCAAATAAAAAGTGAGTTTTACTTCCTGAATCGCCCAAAACAAGATTTTAAAAACCAGACAAGGAAAATAAACCGTGAGGAAGAGTCCAGAGTTTAGGAGCGAGCTTCTTATAACAATGCTAGGCTAGCATGGAAGCTACACTCAGCTTCCCCTCAGCAACGAAACGATGCGGTTGTAGAAGCAGGAGCTTCAGGTGGATGGACGGGTCAAGCAAACATCCAGTTTCTGTTTTAAACCAAACATTTTTTTTGTTTAGTTTTTTAAACAACCTCCTTTATTAACGTAGCAGCAACAGAGTTTTCCATTTGAACCAAGACTTTAAGAAGCTGTCGACTAAAAACTCTTTGTGTGACTACTGACTAAAAATGTACAAACATCAACCATGTGATGTTGACACCATTAGCAGAGAACTTATTCTGTGCAAACACCACATCCTGTAGAGAGCTTAGCTAACTAACATTAGCTCGCTAAACAGTGCTAACTTAGCCGACATTACTGACTAAATGTTTATTTTGTGTTCAGAATGTTGTTCTAGTTCAGAAACTAATGCTGGACATGGACTGATTTTTTTCTGTGCATTTTTTCTGGAGATTTGCCCACTAGCTTTAGCATGCTAAAGAGAGCTAGCCTAGCTAACGTTAGCTGATTATGGTCTCAGGCAGGGTCACTATTTATGCATGCTGCTTTCTTTTTTCTTCCAAAGTTGAGAGTTACATAAACAGTAAAGGTGGGAAGATGCTCTAACGACCACCAAACGTCCTGCCGTGTAAAGTTTATCTGGAGTTTCTCCAGTGGGGACAGAGTCTGACGAACCAATCAGATCGCTTTATGGTGATGTGGTGCAGAAATATTACTGATTCAGGTTTTAATAAGAACTGAGTCAGACTGAGGAAGCTGTGGAAGGTTTGAACGTCGATGATGAAGGCAGAGTAGATCTGTGTCTCTGTCTCTCGACTGTGGTGTTGAAATAATTTAGAGTGAGAATGAAAAACCTCGAGGCTGAATATCTGTGTCGTGTCTTTTTCAGAGTTTAACCACAAAGAGGACGCCCGTCTGTCCGTCAAACTTCCCACAAAGGTCAAAGGTCAGTCTGCTTATTTTATTCATCACCTCAGCCTGGTTTCAGCTCAGTGTCAGGAGGAGAGAGAGAAACTGAAGATGGTCAATGAAATGTTCTGCTGTCGGTTTTTATTTTTAAAGTCGTCAGGTTTTAATTTGCTGGAATTTGTTTGTGTCCCTAAAAGTAAAATATCTCTGTTCTGATAAAATACTAGAAACAATTAAACTCATATTATTAGATATGAGGGAATTAATCAGCATCACAGGCAACATAATATCAGTTCTTTCTATTATTTCTCTTCACTGTGGCCTTTCTCTGATTTATTTCCTTTTTAACTTAAATGCAAAATTAAAACAAACACGAGATATTTAAGGTTTTTCTAGACTGGAAACCGATAAAACGGTTTTATTTGAGTGTAACGTGTTAGTAAAGTTTGGTTTACCCGTCGTCCACCTCACAGCGATCCAGACTCAGCGTCTGCTCAGACGTCGTCTCTTTTCTCTTGTTCAGCATTTATTAACTCCATGAGCAGGAATCTCAACACGGCACTAATGACAGAGCCTTAGAAGCACAAGTCGCCCTTAGTGAGCTTCATACGTCACAGTGTTTTATTTCATTTAAAAATGTTCCTGCTGTAAAGTTTCATCGTTCTCTCGTCCACTTCGTTGAACCGTTAACGCTGCACATGATAAATGAACCTGAACCTGAACCTGAACCTGAACCTGAACCTGAACCTTCCACCAGTGACTCAAATAAATACCAGCTCTGTTCATTTCCCTTCTCACATATTTATAGATATTTTTCCTTATAATTACCTAAATACATGAGCATATAAAATCATTAGTTAACACTATTAATCTATTTTTAATGTTTTAAATGAAGCTTGAAGGGATATTTTTCACTTTATTATTATTATTATTATTATAATTTAAATTATTTCAAAGAAAAACTACAAAAAAAACAAAAAAACATCAGAACTAAAACTACAAATGACATCATACATAATTACTTAATAATTAATTAACTGCTAACCAGCTACACGGGTAAACTATTAAAAATATTTGTTTATCTTAAATAAAATAAAAATTGGACTGAAATTAAACAAAAATAAATAAATAAATGTTATTAAATGTTTTTGTCAGTAAAAACAAAGGCCGCTGATTTAAAGATTAAAATATTTAAACGTGATCAATTGTATGATTTCTGTATAAAACACAAATTATATTATATAAATTAAGATCAGATGAAATGAACCTGTCAGACAAACGTGTCCACTTCATTTCTTCTTTGTCTTTTTTTGTGACTTTAGACTTTTTTACACACTTTACACTCTGCTTGCTTTCCACAGCGTTAATGCTGCTTCGTTCACTTCCTGGTTTCTACAGGTTGGGCCAAAGTCATAATTTAAGTTCATTTTTTGTTATTTACTTCCGTTCATATTGTCATCATTAGAAAAACTAGAAGAACTTGAGGAATTTAAACTCTCATGCACCAAACTATTGGATCTGACTTGAAAATACAATTCATACTTTGTCAGCCCAAATAAAAAGATAATAAATATATAAAACTTTTTGTAGTGACATGTTTCTAAAACTCCTTGTCCTGACCTACTACTACTACTATTACTGCTGCTGCTGCTGCTGATATGATTTTTTATTGTTATTTTACCGTGGAATATATGTATTATTTGATTTCGAAAGCTTTTACAGTTTTTTACAAAATTATTGAGCAACAAGGAGAACCTTCCCCCACCATCCATCCAGCCATCCATCCATCCATCCATCCATCCATCCATCCATCCATCCACCCTAAAAACACAAACAACAAACAGACATCACTGGCAGTAAAATAATGATTGTCCAAAGTAAGAAAGGCTCCTATAGGACACCGTCCCTGAGTTGACATTAGCAGATTGAGGTCAAGTGACGCCCAGCACACGTGATTTCTAAGCAGCAGATTACTTTTTGTTTCTTATATGAGTGTAACTTCAGATAAAGATGTAAACCAATGGAGCTAACTGCTGTGTGTCATCAGGTGAGCGAGCTTTTAAACCTGTAGCTGCCGTCAGAGCCGTCCAGTCGCGTCGTGTTGTTTTTTTACAGTCAGTGATTGAAGCTTCCAGACGTTCGTCGTGTTAAAGGAAGTGGAGCTCGGCCTTTCTTCCACATCCTGACAGAGTGTAAAACTACGTTTCCTGTCGGGGGCGGAGGGGTGACGGTGACCATCCAAACGCTCCATCACTTATCACTGACCCTCCCTCCCTCCTCCCCCCCCCTCCGTCCCCCCCTCCTGTCTCTCTGGTCCCGTCCACCTTCATGTCATCACTTTTTTGTTCAGATTTCCTGGTGCAACATAAATTGGGTCAAAGCGGGACGGGTCATGATGAGGGTGTAGCACGTTTTATGAAATATTAAAACATAATCTTAATCCTAATGTTTTCACAGATTTTCACGACGTCACTGCATTACTCAGCTCTGCACTGTAAAAACTCAGTTAGATTAACATGATTAATTAAGTTGTTTAGTTTAAGATCTACTTAATTACTACGGCTTAAACATGTAGTGCAACTATTACATTAGTTTAACTTCATTTCATTTAGTGTCCACAGCGTCCGTACTCTCAGTGTTAACTTCATTAAATCAAATGAATCTCACAATCCTCTAAAAACAAACGCTGACAACATTTCAACATTTAAATGTTCACTTGTTCTTTATCCAAAAACTTACTTTTCTCTTAATAAACAGTGACTTGGTCCAAATTTTCAATCAAGTTTATTTAGTTTATTTTTTTGAGTGTAGATAAGAAGTTGATAAAAGCTAAATGTATTTTATTTCCTACTACGTTAGCATTTACAGTGTGGCTCGTGTTTCTCATCTTAATTAATGAAACTAATAGTTAGCGTTAGCCGTCGCTGTGTACCGAGCTAACAAACTGTACGTGTCACTGGTTTGGTTGTGACATCACTAAATAGCCTCCCCCATCCATTAAGCCCCGCCCCCTCGGGCTGCCCCCACTGCCAAAACAAGTGAGTGCGCGAAGCTCGGAGCTGACCTAAATTCTCCCAGAGAGACTTCCTCTTAAAGCTGCAGAGACACGGACTAGGAGATGGACAAGCAAAGACACCGATGGACTGAGAGAGACAAGAGACAGGAGGACAGACAGAGACAGTGACTGAGACGGACAAGCAAAGACTGACTGGGACTGGAAGACAAAGACTGAGACTTAAACAAAGACATAAAGTCAAGACCACACTGAGACACAGACAGAGGACAGAGACACAGAAATGGACAAGCAAAGACACAGGCAATGAAGAAGACAGACAGACTGATAATGACAGAGGAAGACGGAGACAGATGGACAAACAGAGCCAGAAACTGAGACATTGATGAAGACAGACTGAGACACAAACAGAGGACAGACACAGAGGCTAGAAGGTGGACAAGCAAAGACACTGACTGACTTGTAGATACAGGAAGACAAATGGACAGTCAGACAAAGACAGACAAGACACTGAGTAAGAGAGACAAGCAAAGAAAGCTAGGACAGAAAGACAGACAGGCAAAGACGGAGACTGACTCATAGAGACGAGAGATGGGACAGACAAGCAAAGACAAAGAAGAAGACAGACAGATAGATTGATAATAAAGACAAGACAGAGACAGGTGGACATGAAGAGACTCAAACTGGTACATAACAAACTGAGTCTCTAGCTACACAAACTGAGATAGAGACAGATAAACATTTGTCTTTTGTCCTGTATGTCCTATGTCCTCCTTTGTCTCTTGTAACTGTCTTTAAAATAGAAAACAAGGTTAGATCTGTGAAGAGGTGCATGCTGGGAAGTCAGCTAATACGCTGATGATGCTACTTTTACCTCCGTATCAACTGGATGGTCCTCCACACATCAACACTTTAAGCTCCGCCCACATCATCTGATTGGTCCAGTAGATCTTTGCAGGAGCAGAATCAGTTCAGAACGGAGAGACTCCAGATAAACTTCACTGTGACGTTAGCTATGCTAGCACCGTTAGCGCTGTTTAATGAGTGACAGTTAGTTAGCTAGATCCTCTACAGGATGCAGAGGTCCCATTTAGACTAATGACTCAAAGTTAACGTCATGTGTTTGTTGTTTGTTCATATTTTAGTCATTTATTACGTCTGAAGAACAATAAACGAGCAGAAGTAGCATCAAAAGGCTAAAAAACTTATTTAGTTTAGTTTAGTTTTATTTAGTTTAAAATGGCGGACGCTGTCGTTGCTACAACAACAAACACATTTAAAGAAGAATTATGTTTAAACAACAGAAAGTGAGTGCGATGTTTTCTTGACCCGTCCATCCACCCTGAAGCTCCTGATTCTACAAACACATCATTTTGTTGCTGAGGCTAAGCTTAGCGTAGCTTCCAGGCTAGCCTAGCCTTGTTATTGGAAACTTTAGACTCAGGGTTTGTTTTTCTCGTCCTTTTAAATCTTGTTCCGGTCGCTTCAGGAAGTAAACCTCACATTTTACTTGACTCCGTGTCCTGAAGTGAACTTTGATCTGGACCCAGAGATACTGAAATATTCAGGTTTTAGTTTTAGAAGAAATAAAATGAGTCTCTGGAGCAGGTAGTTAGCACAAACACCCTCCTCATCATTTCATCCGTCAGAATCAAACTTTGAACTTAAGACAAAACTTAATAGACTACCCATCATGCACCTCTCTCTCTCTCTGCAGAGGGCCGAGTTAAAACGTTTCAGCTTTCACTAAAAAAACTAAAGTTCATTCACACAGCTCAGTTATACGGGAATAAATCATTTGTTTTCTCATGATGTAAATTATTTATCTTTAAATCACTTTATTTTTTATTTGTTTTATTGACTTTATTAATTCCTTTAATTATCTAAAACATTCAAATGGTGTTAATGTAGATTTACCTAAACTAAATTATCTTTAAATATCACCCTCATCAGTGACTGATAATTAAACATCAAACTCAGGATTAATATGAAATCTTTAAAACAAACTCACTAGAAGAATATGACAGAAGACTGGATGAGCTCAGAAGTTCATTTGCATCTTTTCCTCTTAGTTTTTATTTCTATGAACTGATGGATCCACTCTGCTGAGTCCAGACAGAAACAGCAACAACACAACCTGCACAAATAAAACTTCTGCTCATCCAGACACTAAAACTGCCAGCCTTAAAAAAATGAAATAAAACAAAGCTGAGAGCTGCTGCAGGAGGAGGAGGCCTAAACAAACCCTCTCTGTAGATCCTGTTCTCGCTTCACGTCACTAAACTGCAGCTGAAAGTAAAAATACTGAGTGAAAACACAGAAACTCTACGTCTGCTGTGAGAGAGAGGAACTAAACTTTAAGGAGAGAAGACGTCCAGACACTGACATCATTAAAATATAAAAGCTGTTCATTAAATCCAGACTTCATGCAGGAAATGTTAAATACTTCATTTATATTAGTTCATTAATTAACAGCTAAATAAAACCTTTTAACCGTCCTGTGTGATAAAAGTCCCTCATAATAAAATAATGCAGCAAGGAATTTAAAAAGATGAGACATAATAATAAAACACAATAAAAAAGAGTCAAAACAAAAGAAAAACACAAAATAATAAACTTAAAACAGGATAAAAACATGAAACTAATCAATAAAACAAATAAATTAGATTTAGAGTTAAATGTTTGATGCTTTGTGTGAAATGATGCACGAGTTTAAAAAACAAACACGTTTAAAAATAATCTTACGGACACACGGTCGCTTTGGGTTATTTCATTTTCATTTTTAATCAAGTTTAGTTTCTCTGAAAAACAAAATAAAATAAAACAGACAAGAACAGACGGCAACAGAACAGACGGTACACACTTCATACGAGTGAACACTAACTACAAAAGTGCAAAATAAAAAATGAAAACAGACAAATCTCCAGAAAACAATTATTATTATAATTATTATTATTATTATTTTATACAAACCCAAAGTGGAAGAAAAGTGACACAGAAGAAATAAAATCAGATCCTGGATCAGTCGTCGCTGTTTGATGAGGAACCCGTCAAATGTGTTTGTGCTTTTATTTTACCCAAAAGGATTTTTATTTTATCTACTGGGCTTCAAGAGGATTTAATTTTATTACTTTACACAAATGTGTCTGTTTCACACTGTAAAAAAAATCAAAAAAAAAATCAAAAATTTTAAATTAAATATCGTCAAAAAATATAACGGACAAAAATTTTCATAAAATTTAAATTTAAATAAATTCAAATTATATCCAACCAGCAGCTCATCCTCAGTCAGAACCTGATATTTATTTATTTATGAGCATTTTAATATTTAACAGTGCAGAGTCTAAATTTATTTCCTTTAAAACAAAAAAATGTAAGTGCTTGTTTTTTTTTGTTTGTTTTTTTGTTTGTTTGGGGTTTTATTTATTTATTTTTTTGGATCAGATTGATTGATGTTCATCTTTTTGAATTTTGTGCCGTAACATCTATTTTTTTTGTTTCAACTTTTTTTGCTGCAGGGCTTTTCACATACAGTTAAATAAAATATCAACTTAGAGCTGATTAAAATGATTTATTTTGTGTCTTTAAATCAGCCGGACTCTCTGACTGGCCGGTTTGTGTCATGTGGTCAAAAAAAAGTCTCATAAAATATTCACGGATAAATTAATAATTTCTTTAAACCAGTTCCAAACATGTCTGGTGAAAAGACATCTTGGTGTTTTAATTTTTTGTAAACTAAATTAAACATTACAAAAGTTTAATTTGTCTTCAGATAGTTAAAAGAAGCTCTGCGGGAAAATCTGCTGAAAATAAATAAAATGTGAATGAATAAAAGATTTTATCTTAAACGCCAAGTTGTCTTTTCACCGAGCCGTCCTTAAACGCGTCACATAACAGACTGTAACTGATCAGCTGATCAATATTTACTTATTTTTACTCCAACAAAAAAAAAATTAAAACATTTAAAAAAAAAATAGATATTTATAAAGTTTAAATAAAAATAAGAAGAGTTGCATATTTTCACGTCTCCAGTTTCTGTTGATTGTCGCGTGCAGAGATGACGTAGCTGAGCTTTTGGCGCAAAAAATAAAAATAAAAAGTGAAGAAAGTTCGGGGAAAGTAGATCTACGGTGTCCGGGCTGTTAGCTGAGTCTCTATGAAAAAGTTTTGGAGATTAAAGTTTTCTAACTCTACATGGGCTGTGTTGTGTATGTGCGCGCGCGCGTGTCTGCGCGTGTGTGTGTGATGGAGGCCTGGTTCTTTGTTTCCCTCCAAATTTAAAGACAAAATAAAAACCCCTCGGCCTCCACCGGCTCCTTCCAGGCGTTTAGCGGGACGCAGGAGCAGGTGGCGCGGCTTAGAGGAGCTGGATGGATGGAGGCCGCAGGACGCTGCTTTTACGCAGGGCCTTGGACGCACATGCGCAGCAGCCTTTACGCTCAAACGGGCCTCCACACACACACACACACACACACACACACACACACACACACACACACACACACTTGAGAATGAACGGAAGGGAAAATAAAAGCAGTTCCTAATGAACAGAAATAAAAACATAGAAATCTTCCAGCAGCGTCGTGTTGCATAATTTAACAGGAAGAGTTTCTGTCCCAAAAACATTTAGATCCATTTGATTTCAAAGATTCTTCTTCTTATTTCATCATCATTTGTTTTAATGTGCTCGTTTTTGGAAGGAAACTCTTCTCATGGAGCAGCTCTCAGCCTCGTCCTGTTTAGTTTTTTATTCTTTTTTATATTTTCGGGGTCAAACCTGAGTAGAGATATGATCGTAGGCTTCTATTTCCTCTTAAAAACCCCTGACTGGCTTTAAGGCTTCATTTATTTCTTATTTAATCCTCATTACCCCCCCCCCCCCCCCCCCCCCCCCCCCCATCCCCTCCTCCCTCCCTCCAAAAAAATAAAATAAAATAAAAACTTCTGATTGTCTTTTTTATCTCCTTGATTGTCTCAGTACCATAAAGAAGAATTAACCCTGTACTCCCCCCCCCCCCCCATACTGATGAGCAGCCTGTACACTGACAAATAAACTTTAAATACATTGTACAATAAATACAAAACATAAATAAAAGACTCAAAGAAAGTTTGAAAATCTTTGTACAAGATATAAATAGCTTGAAATATACTTCTAGTGTTACCTTTGGCAAGTCTAGTTTACAGTTGTTCAACCCGCGGGTAACCACTTTGTCCCTTTTTCACTCAGATGCGAAACAAATAATCCAGATGAGTCGCTCCGGACAGAGAACGGACAAAAAGTTTCACTTCATCCATTCTTCTTCTGGCTGCGCCCCCACTTTGATATCTACCGCCCTGAACGCGGCGTCCGCTGTGCGCCCTCGTCCCGGTGCCATCCGTGGAGAGGTGGAGGTGAGGGGGGGACAGGGGGCGAGGGGGTCAGTTTAGGAACGCGTTCGGAGTCACCCTCTTTTGATGGGACAGCACGCCGGGGAAGCCCGCGGACACGCCCGGGGAGAAGGCCGGTAGGGAGCTGTTTCTGAGGGAGTCTGAGAGCAGGGACTGCGGGGAGCTGCTGGCCCCCAGGCCGCCGAACCCCGGTGCGCTCTGCTGGAGATGCGGAGGAGGAGGTGGAGGTGGAGGCGGCGGCCCCCCTCCCGGCGGCCCCGGGGCTGCGGCAGCGTGTTGGCTCCCTGAGACAAAATAACCGGCAGTCTGTCCGGACAGCAGCCCGACCGGCGACGAGCTCATCCCGTAACTGTTCGTCAAACCCAGCGCCCCGGCCGCAGAGCCGCCCAGGATGGAGCGCCCCAGATCCCCGTTACTCAGCTGCTCCACGGCGGGAAGCAGCGAGCCGTAGCCGGCAGCCTGGTTCAAAAAGCCCGGGGAGGATCCGTTGTAGTGCGGGTGATGGTGGTGGTGGTGGTGCAGGGAGAGGAACGGGGAGATCTGCCAGTAGAGCGGGTTGTTGGCGCGCTCGTTAATCCCCAAACCCAGAGGAGCGAAGCGCAGCCCGCGCTTCATGGCCAGCTTGCCCCGGGAGGTGGCGGAGCGCCTGCGGAGCTTCCCCGTGGTCCCGCCGATGAAGACGTCGTCGCTGCTGGGGTCCAGCATCCAGTAGTTGCCCTTGCCCGGGTCGTCGTAGTGTCTGGGCACCTTGACGAAGCACTTATTGAGGCTGAGGTTGTGCCGGATGGAGTTCTGCCAGCCCTGCTTGTGCTCCCGGTAGTACGGGAAGTTCTTCATGATGAACTCGTAGATGCCGTTGAGCGTGAGCCGCTTCTCGGGGCTCTGCCTGATGGCCATCATGATCAGGGCGTTGTAGCTGAACGGAGGTTTGTCGTATTTCCCGTTTTTCCCACTGTTGCTGCTCCCGTTAGTGTTCTGCTCCGGTGTTGCCTTGGCGCCGCCGTCTCCTCCTCCTCCTCCTCCTCCGTCCTCCTCCTCTCTTCCCCCTGCTCCTCTTTGCCCGGTTTCTCCGGGTCCAGCACGGTGGACGAGTCCACCTCCGGCGGATCCAGCGACCTCTCAGAGTCGGAGCCCGGAGAGGGTGAGAGGTTCCCGGGGATACCGACCATCGCGGCGGCGGCGGCGGCGGCTGCAGCGGCGGCGACGGAGTCCTGTCGGTCGCACTTGGAGGGCAGCAGGAGGCTCTTGATGCTGAAGGAGGAGGACCGGTGGACGGTCGGTGGCTCTTTTACATCCTCCATGCCCGGTGGCGGCTCTCCCGAGGAACGAGAATAAATAATAATTAAAAAAAAAAGACAAGAACAACTCCAAGCTCGTCCGCCTCCGTTATCCGGGCTGGAAACGAAAGAGAGACAGAGGAGAGAGAAAGGAGGGTCAGGATGAGAGATGCATGGATGGAGGAGTGGAGAGAGAGAAAAGAGACCAACAGAGAGAGAGAGAGAGAGAGAGAGAGAGAGAGAGAGAGGGCGCAGCTTGGATGTAGAGAAATTAGTAATTAAGGAGGTTCCGACTCGCGGCTACATCATGAAGAGGAGGAGCTTCAACAACTTGGTGAATTTACAACAAATCCTCTTTTCAGCTTCTTCCTCTCCGTCTCTCCGTCTGCGTCGACCTTTAACGTCTCCAGCGTCTCTAACCTGTCGTCTCTGTCTGCTCCCTCTAATCCCTCTCTCCCTCTTTCGGTATTTAGGCGCGTGCAGCTCCCAAAATTCTCCCGTGTAATTGCGCCGTGCGTCACACACACCCTCCTCCGTGTGCATGTGTGCGTAAAATCCCCCGTTCGCTCTGTGCGTAAACGCGCACATCCTCCGTCCCCGTGTGTGTGTGTGTGTGTGCGTAAAGGCGCACGGGCCGGCCGCCTCCTCGGCTTTGTTTTCTCAGCGACAATAATAGTTTGAATTCATGTCGGCAAACACGGCGCGTGCACGCGCAGTGTGCGTTCATGTGTGTGTTCTGGAGGAGGGGGGAGGGAGGAGGGGGGTGAAGCACTGAGCCATTGTCTACTAATAAAAATCATTGTGCCGGCAGAGAACACACACACACACACACACACACACACACACACACACACACACACACACACGGAGCAGAGGTCTGACCCTGTGACCAGAGCGCCTCCTGTTGACAGCAGCCAGTACTGGTGACTGATGTAAACACTGATAAATAAAGAATCAAGTTTTGATTTAAAGATTTTATGACTTTTGTTTTAGCGCTAGGACATAAACTACCCTCCCTCCCAAAAGAAAACTTAATTAAAAAATAAAAACATTTATAATAATAATGATTAAAAGTGCCAGATGTATTTCTGTCTCCTCAGACACAGAGGAGGCCGTGATGCAGGGATCTGAACATTTGTTGACTTCACGTTTCACTAAACGTCTGACGCTGATAACAATGGAGACTAATGGATGATTTATTTATTTATTTATTTGATCACATCTGAATCTGATGGAGCTGCTCTATGTTTCTATTTTATTGGGACTAAAGAAATAAAACTGAATCCAGGTCTGAGACGCTTTAAAACCTTTAAATCATGTTTAAACCAAAAGAATCATCAGGAAAAAAAGACGTTTCAGAAGCAGAATATTATCTGAAAAAGTTCTTGAGTAAATATTGAACAGATAATCATAATCCTTTATTCCAAAACAGAGCTGATCAGATTTGACATTTATTTTTAAAGCTCTCCAGATGTCCAGTCTCTGTCGTCTCCATCTTGTGTTTTAGTTTCTTTGAGTCTCCACAAATAATTTATTACTAAACTGATCAAACATTTTGTCAAATAAAAACAAAGCAACCGTGAAAACGTTTTAGAAGCAGCAACAAAAATAAAAAGTTAGCTCTAAATTAAAAATAGATGAAAAGCAAACAGAGTCACAGAGTCTCTACTTCTTCCAGAGTCTCCTTTTTTTCATTTATTTCTTTACCTTACCAAACTACCAAATGTGCATTTATTTATTTAAAAAAATGTTCTTAAAATCATGTCCTCCATGTCTCCAGTCTCTGCTGTGACCTCCTCCTGGTAACAGCTGATCAGTGTTCTCCAGGTTCCTCAGAACAGAACCACTTCAGAAAACGTTGATGAGCGTCATTTATTTCTGCAGCTGAACTTCTTTTAAACGCAGCAACGATTATTCAGGAAGTTCTTGCGTAAATATTCAACATCTAATCACAACCTGACAATTTATTTTATTTTATTATTTTATTCAAAACTAGTCGGATCATCTTCTTGTGTTTTTAGTGTTTTTGTGTCTCTACACGTCTGGATCCTCTGAAATATTTTTATGAAAGCACCTCTCTGATATGTAATATTGGCTCATTTCCCATAATTCATATTTATATTTCATGTGTTTATTGTCTCTTTGTCGACTTTCAGGATGTTTTTTTTTTTAAAGTAAAATATATACTGTAAATAAATCGGAGCCGTGCCAAAATCCCTGTAATTAAATGTTTAATTAATCAATTAATTGACTAATTACTTAATTATGCTATTAGAGGTCAGAACATTTCAAATATTGACTTTTTGGAATTTCTATATCATTTCAATCGTTTAAAAAAAAATTGAAAAATACAAACATATATATATATATATCTGCTTCTATTGACGTTTTATTTTCTCTTGATTAGAATCAAATACGTTTTCATTCTCGTCTCTAACTTTCCAGATTTTCTGCAGAATGAAGCAGCTTTGGATCAGCTGATAGAAACTTTATTTGTTTATTAATTAAAGCACATGTGAGCAGCATAACGAGGAAGAACATCCTTCCTCATCCTTCAGTCAAACTAGATTCACATAAAAACTCCTTTTAGACTCAAACAAAGCGTCGACTGATCGACTCCACCTCGTCTTTATTTTTTCATCTGAACCTGAAGAGGATCTTAATTTCAAGCTGCGTTCAGCGACACGCACCGATCTCTGTTTGTTTACACTGCATGCAGATTTTGTATGACAACAGAGCTGAAATCCAGATTATGCACACGCACGCACACACGCACGCACACACACACACACACGCACACACACATGCACACACACACACACACACACACACACAGGTCTTCGTCCTCCAATCTGCCGTATTAATTCTCTGCTGTGTTTTAGTGCCAGATGGTGTTTCTGTTTAACTGGATCTGGACGTCCAACAAAGGCTGTGTCGAGATGTATTAACTACACAACCACACACACTAACACACACACTAACACACACACTAACACACACAGTCACAGACACAGTTGTACATATTTGCAGCATTTAATCAACAGGTTAGTTTCATCTTATCTTTACACGCTGCAGACAAACACAATCATTTGTGCAGAGACACTAAAACAACGTAATGTTAAATAAAGAAGCACCTGAACGCATCGTGTGTGTCCATATGTTCCTTTAAATAAGTCCTAACATGCTTTAATGTTGTTTATCTCCATGAGAACATTTGTGCATAAAACACTGAGTTAATGTTGAGCTTAAAGGAGACGGTCTGAGGACAGGAAGATGCAGGATCACGTTTAAGTTCATCTGCAGAAACAAACGACGCTCTGCAACAGATGCTAAAACGTTTCATGAAGTGGTTCTGTTCTAAGGAACCAAGCTGCTGTAGAACACTGATCAGCTGTTACCACAGACGTTTAGCTGATGTTTACTTCTAATGATCATCTTTCATCTTCAGTCTGGTCTCATTCCAGATTCCTCGTCAGGCGGCTGAAGCTCCACCGAGCGTTTGTCTCCTGCCGGTCAAACGCTCGTACCTCGTCTTCGGTCTCGATGTCGATGGTGTCGTCTTCTCCTCCAGCTGCTCAGATTAAAGCCCTGTTGCCAAAACAGCTCAGCTATTTATGAGCAGCTTTCAGGAGTTAGATTATCATGAATCCGCTCTTACCAAACATGAACTTGGCCGACTCCTCGCTCACTCGCCGGCTACGATAAGCTCTTCATTCAGCAGAGTCCTGACGTGACCTCCGGGCTCTCTCTCCTCTCTGCTGGCTTTAGCGAGCGCTCGGACCAGCTGACGTTTATGGGGAGAGCTGAATCACGTTGGCCATCCTATCTCTTGTTGATTTCACCTGGGAAATCCAATTTAGTCATCAGGGGACGGTTTAAAGCTGCAGCTGATGCAGAGATTCACTCAGCAGGATTCAGACTTTCACTTTGACAAGGTCACACAACAGCTGATCAGAATTTACTTTTCCTTCTTTCTGTTCAGTTTGAACAAACAGGATTTCACAGCTTCTTCTTCCTGCTTCTAAAACGTGTTTGCTATGTTTCAGGTTGGGCTAAAGTTCCTCCAAGACAACGAGCGACTGATCAGCAGGAAAACAAGAGTTCACAAACTCTTATAACTCACAGGTATCATCATGAACATAAACACATCACAGATGATTCTCTTCTTTAGTTCATGTCTGACTAAGTTTCCTCCTCGTTCTGTCGCTCTCTCGCCTCCATCCAGATGTGGAGTCTCTAGCTTAAACATCAGCTATTGTTGTTTTTATAGAATCACTGCAGACAAAGAAGAAGAAGACACGAGAAGATGGCGTCTTTGTCTGAGCGCCAGTCGAAGCTGAAATTATGGAATTGAAAGCTGAACACGTGGCAGAGGTCTGGAGTGTAGTGCATTTCATTTTGGGACGTCTTCCACTTCCACTCAGACATGATGGACATCTGACTCTGCACCTAGAGCGTGTCTCTTTAATGCTAAATATCTAGCTAGCTTCCTAGCGTACACGTGTTAATCTTGTTAATCTTGGTTTATAGCTCTGCAATGACAATGAGCTGCTCATGTTGAAGCCAATAAACACTGAGAGAGAGAGAAGACGTCTGAGTGGATGCTTCGTTGGAGGAAGAAGATGACGAGAGACGTGAAATCATTTCTGCTCCAGACTGAGGTTCAAAGCATGAAGATGAAGATAAGATGAAGATGAGATGAAGATGAGATGAGATGAGATGAAGATGAGGGTCCTCGTTGTGACGTGTTTCAGTCGTTACATGATTCATCTGCAGGACTGTGGCAGAGCTGCTGTAGACGACTGATCAGCTGATACTGAGACGTTCTACCAGTGAACTCTAAAAGAAAATGTCAGGACATCTGTCCATGAGCTGAATGTGAAGAGAAACTGGGTCATGCAGCAAGACAAGGAGAACCAAGAACACAAGTGGTTCTACGTCAGAACGGTTAAAGAAGAACCAGATGAATGTTTAGGAACGGCCAAGTCAAAGTCCTGACCTTAATCCAAGAGAAATGTTGTTGTTGGACCTGAAGCAGCAGTTGATGTGAGGAAACCCACCAACATCATAGAAATGAAGTGGTTCAAGCTGCTGGAGAACACTGATCAGCTGTTACCACAAACATTTAGCTGAAGTTTACTTCTCGTCTTTTCTTTTAAAACGTTGTTGTCTCACTGTTGTCTTGTTTTTATTTGACAAACTGATGATATGTAATATTGGCTCATTTACCTGAATAAACAAGTCTAATATTTCTGTTTCATGTCTCTGATTGACCAAACATGAACTTCTCGAAAAATAAGATACGATATGTTTATTAATCCCACGTATGGGACATATCCTTGTCACAGTAGTAAATTTGTAGAGTAAACTTTACAAATAAATAGTTGCTTAAACTTTGAAGAAAGAAACTGAGTTGCAGAGGAAGTGGTTTGAGCAAAAAAAGAATCAGAATCGTTTGAATCATTTGTGCAAAGATAGTAATACAGACACGTATAGAAGCGTTCCTGGTTGCTGTAAATCATTGATGTCCATATGAAATAGTGATGCCACGCCTGCTCTGTGTGTAAGTGGAGCTAAACTGGAGTAGAAGGCATTAACGCCGCAGGATTACAGGCTCATCCACTGAGACGACGGTTTCCTTAAACAGTTTACAGCCCTGATGTGTTTTACTATAAAGCTGACAGTGAGCCTCGTGATGTATGCACGGCCCTGCTACATGTTCGTTTATTGAGGGTCTTTAACTTCATGGAGCTGCACAAATGATGGAAAGAGAAATCAGGAAAAGAACTTTAGACGTTTGGAAAGATGATGAATCCTCCACATGTTTCCAGGAGGTTTTGAAGCTCAGAACGTCTCCATCTTTTGGTCTGACTAAATCAAAAAGGATCAAAGAGGTGGGGCTCATCATTAGCTTCCTTCTTCTTGTCTTTGCGTCTGATGTCAGTCTACGCTTGGAGTGTTTTTACTGACTCGGTCCAGACGACATCCTGAGACGCTCCAGCTCTGGTTGATGTATTTCTTAGCGATGTGGATTTATATCATTTTACAGACAAACCTGACTCTGCTCTGAGCGAATAGAAATCATTTATAGTTCAATGTGTTTCCTGAAGGTTTTGAAGCTCAGTGTGACGTCTCCGGTCGTCATCTTGGCGCCACGACTTTTAACTCTGCAGAACTTTAAACAGTTGTAGAAGAAAAATAATCATCATGAACAGATCCGTTAGTTTCAGTATGAGGCTGGAGATGTGTTGGTTTAACATGGAGACTCACTGGTGGAGCCTCTAGTGGACGGTAAAGGAACTGCAGCTGTGATAAAAAATAAGCGCACCTAAAAAACGTCTTTAACGTCACAGCTCAGTGAGTTTGCAGCGGTTCAGAGACTCATTCACGTCGTGTTGTAGGTTTAAAAGCATTTAAAGAGCTGCAGAAATAAACAACAGCTGCTAAAAGAATCTGAGGAATGGGCTAAAATGCCTCCAAGCTGCTGTAGACCACTGTTGTCTTGCTAGCTGATACGTATGCTAATGCTAACGTAGCATGTTGAAAACGGTAGCCAGACCTGCAGCTTCCTCTCTTTCTAACCAGAACTACATTTATTTAATGTGATTTCATCTGCTTAACACCAACAACAACCAAAATAGTTTTAAAACGCTTTACAGAACCATGAAACCTCCAGAGGAAGATCTGAGGCTAAGCTAGCGAGAAAGAGCAAGAACTGAAATGTGTGAAACGGGTTTTAAAGTCAAAATATCACGTCTTCTGTTAGCTGTAGGCCTTTTTTTGATTTTAGTATTTTTTATCTGTGATGACTTTGATTGTTTTTGTCTGATAAGTTATTAAAATCTGAGCTCAGCCGCCGTTAGCGTTAGCAAAGCGTTTCTTCTCCAGCAGCTAATTCTGTAGATTAGTTCTGACGTCGACCGTCTGCGCAAAGACATTTCTTATTAACACATTATCAAATGAATTCATAATTGTTTTGTTTTTATTCATGAATCAAATATTGTAATATTTTACAGTAGCTTATCTTTTTCTTTAGCTGCGTCTTTGCTTCTCGTCTCCACACAAACAAATGCTTTCCAGACAGAGGCCACGTCTGTTTGTGAACCGCTAAAACGATGTCGAATGATTCATCGATAGTTTTCAGAGCAGCTGTGATGAGAGATGACAGTCCGTCTGTCTGTTCGCCGAGCGTGAGCCGCCTCTCCCGACCCGGCCGCCATCTTTGACCCCAGCGCCCGCCGCGTCTTTGACCTCTGCTGGGGAGGTCTCTGCGTTACGTCTGGGTTTCCAGGATCACCGGTTCTGTCGCAGAGCGTTTGACAAAGATCTCGAGGTTCTCCGGCGGTGGCGTCGCTCCGTCAGCCGCCGAGTCTCAAAGCAGCTGTGACAGACATGACAGCATCATCATAACAATATTATATTTGTTCCATCAAGGCTGACATGATCCCGCTCAGCACGGCTTAAAGTTTAACATAAACTGTTCAAGGAGGAAGAGGAGGAAGAGGAGGAAGAGGGAGTCTCAGCGGAGATATGAGGACAGTGGACGGGGACTTACTTCCTGTCAAAGCAGGTTAGGGGCGAGGCGGCCGTTTGCACCGAGGTAACTCCCTCTGGAGAGCGCGGTGCAGCGAGGAGATGGGCCCTGGTCCTCCACGATGGCGATATTATTACGACCCGGCCCGTGACGGCGAGTCACGCCAAACTAAATCAGGCAGAGTCGCCGGCAGCTCCGGGGTCGTCTGGAGTTTACTGCTATTAATAGCGCCGAGTAGTTGGAGTAGAGGAGGCTCCGCCCACAGAAAATATCCACAAACTCATCCCTGCAAGGCTTTCACAAAACACACAAGTACACCAGCGCACCGGGAGCCAAGCACACACTGGCCATTCAGAGAACCAGGAGGAGGAGGAGGAGGAGGAGGAGGAGGAAGGTCTGCCTGGCACAGACACAGAAACAAACGTCTGTTACAAATCAAAACATTCGGTCGATTCGTTCCAGGATGTTTCCTCCTCCTCCTCCTCCTCCTCCCCCCTCTGTTGTGTCCGGGGTCGCCCCACGCTGACCTACATTGATAACAGCTCACTTTACACGTCTTCATGTGTTTTTGGAGGCGTTCATGCGACGCCGTCTTCTCCTCAAAACGTTTCTCCTCCACACATCACAGATTTAGACGTTAGCTCCTCATTAGCCCAACGCCCCCTCCTGCAGCGCCCCCCGGTGTCTGCAGCGCCCCCCGGTGTCTGAGCGCCGCCATCTGCCCTCACATGAAGAAAAAGACGAGGACGACCAGCTACAGACACCTGACAGAAGAGTTCTATGAAGACGCTGATGTGGACGGAGACGTGAAAAGCAGGAGCTGAGCGTCTGAACTGTTCCGTCGCTGCAGGATCCTCTGAGCATGCTCAGACCAGACCTGGACACGTCCCATCAGCACGGCGGCGCTCTCACCTGATCTGGTCCTGATCAATCAGCTGCTCCAGCAGAGCTCCCTCCAAAAAACTAAAGATGAATGAAACCTGCAGCTCATCGTCACGTTGAGCTAATACGATGCTGCAGCTTTAATTTTACATAAACTATTTATTTTCTTTATTTTATAACGTTAAATGCACACGTGTCAGATTTTAAATGATCTCTGGAGACTCTTTTCTCCTCCAGCTTCCTTACGTTCCTTCTTTCCTTCATCTCTTCTCCTTATGCAGCCTTCCCTCCCTCCCTCCCTCCCTCCCTCCCTCCCTCCGTCTCGTGCGTCTCGTGCACGTGTTTGCTGATTAGCAGGTGTCTCTGTTGCTGCTGCTGTTGAAACGGCTCGGATTGTCCCTCGTGAGCCGCCGTACAGCGCCGCTTCACACCCAAAGTAGATTAATGGGTCAGTTTAACCAGGTTCATCCAGGGTTCAAGTGGAGGTTCAGCCAGAGTTCACCCGAGCAGAGGCTGAGGGAGGAGGGAGAGACCGAGCTGCTCTGCTGGAAGCCACTCGGAAACAACCGCGCGCTCGTACGATGATGTTTGTGCACGAGGAGATAAACACAGACGCCAGCGTTACACAAAGACACAACGGTTTCCAGTAAATGCACCATCACGTTCTGGAGCCGTGTGAAAAGCGCTTCTTGGTTTTATCACTTTCCCATGAATGCCTCACAAGCAGCCTGTCGGCACCAGCAGGAGGATTAAAAGATGAAAGAGACCAGGATCAGGTCTACAAACCAGACCAGGATCAGGTCTACAAACCAGACCAGGATCAGGTCCAGAAACCAGACCAGGATCAGGTCTACAAACCAGACCAGGATCAGGTCT